>JBBPLW010000120.1:0-41767 GCA_038089995.1 Tylopilus balloui
ATAGTTTCAAAATTGAGTCAATGTCTTGCTCATTTGATTTGACCATATCTCCATAGATACTTACTCAAATTATATAATTATTTTTGTAGTAGATAGCCAAGAGCAAGTACTTACTACTACTCACTTATACTTTGGTGTTATTTGTTCATGTTCCTGAGTTATTTAACTAATACTCCAAATTGCAAAACATTGACTCAATTTTGGAAGTCACTGTATATACTGTTATGCCATGTGCCTGTCACCATGCATGACTGTAGAGTACTATAATTATGCTGTAAATTTATGGGTAGCTATGAGTTCCTGTTCTGAAATCAGAGATTTGCTGATGTACAGTAAGCTCAAAAACCCTTTCCATACTAACTCTACTGGCAGTGCACACAGTGAGTGCACTGCCAAGCACTGTGGGAATCTCGCTTAACTTTGGTGGGGGTATAAATAGTACTTACCTTTGGCTACCAAATTGTCCTCTAGGTCATGTGATTTGGTTCACACACTGCAGAGATATCATTATTGCAAGTTAGCAATGTCATGGAAAGAGTTTTTGAGCTTTTGAATTGCATAGGGTGTTAGTACTTGGTATATCCTCCCTTTGCCTTTAGCACTGCCTGAACCCTTCTAGGCATGCTTTCAATTAGTTTCTGACACTCCTCCACTGGTATCCTCTCCCACTCCACTTGAACTCTATCCCACAATTCCAAAATTCCCTTAGGAGGGTATTCATGCTCTGCAAGCCTCCTTTTGAGACATCCCCAGTGATGCTCAATAGGATTCAGGTCAGGAGACTGTGCAGGCCAAACCATAGTCTCAAATTCCTGCTCTTCTAGCCATTCCTTTACCTTTTTACAAGTATGCTTGGGATCATTGTTCTGCTGAAAGATAATGTCAGGAGAATTGAGCTTATAATGCTCTAGGGTTTGTTACAGCTCATCCTTCAAAATTTGAAGGTAGAGATCTCCATCCATCCCATTATCAATCTTGGTAGCAAAGCCAACTCTCTGCCAAGTCATATAACCCCACATCATCAAAGAACCTCCTCCAAATTTAAGGGTTCCTTGTACCAGCCTATCACTAAGCCCCTCACCTGCTTTTTTCCATGCCCATTTGTGCCTATCTGACCCTAGGCAATTGATTTTGGTCTCATCTAACCATATCACCTTCTTCCAGTCCTCTATAGTCCAATCCTTGTGAGCCTTTGCAAAGTCCAAGTGAGCCTTGCAATATCTAGCAGAGAGAATAGGGTATTTGGACTTGACCATAGCCTTCATACCAGATTTCTTCAAGTGAAGACAAACTGTGCTGGCAGATAGAGGCTGATTGATAATATTGGTGAGAGCTTTGGTCACTTGGACTGCATTTTCAGCTCTACCAGAGGTAATAAGATATTGAGCATGATGAATGTTGGCAGAGAAAAGCTTGAAAGGGCAGAACTCTTCCTGAAGCAGAGTTTGGATATAGCAGAGGGGCTAACACCAGTTTGCTTGGCAATGGCTTGACCAGAATGGTCAGCATTAAGCAAAGAGAGGATATTGACTTGTTAAGTAAGAGAAAGAGATCTAACCATGATGGTGAGTAAGAATCAACAAGTGTGTGAACTTTTTTAAACTCAGACATACTATTTACATGTATATCATTGTTTGTACAAACAAACTATGCCAACTAACACATGACTTAACTAAGATTTTAGCTATCAATTCAAAAGCTCAAAAATCCTTTCTATAATATTGCTAACTTACAATAATGATATCTCTGCAGTGTGTGAACCAAATCACATGATCTAGGGAACAATTTGGTAGCCAAGGGTAAGTACTATTTATAAGTGAAATTCCCACAGTGCTTGGCAGTGCATGCAGTGCACTGCCAACAGGGTTAGTATGGAAAGGGTTTTTGAGCTCACTGTATGAAGGACTAAACCAGAGTTATTTGGTCAAGTGAGACCAAGATTAATAGGATTGGGTCAGATGGAAAAATGTATGTATGAAAAAAGAGTGGTAAGTCTCTATAGGACAAGGAAATCCAGAGAACAATGAAGTTTGAAGGAGGTTCCTTGATGGTTTGGGTTTGCATGGGCTAGAATAGAGTGAGGATACTTGCAGAGATAGAGGAGAGAATGAATGCTGAGCAGTATGTGTCCATTTTAGAGGACAATTTGCTTTCTAGCATGAAGACTTCTAGAATCCCTAAGAAGAGCATTATCTTTCAACAGAATAATAACCCTAAACACACCTCCAAAAGGGCTCAACACTAGTTCAAATCTCAAGGAATTAGAGTTCTTGATTGACCAGCACAGTCACCAAACCTCAACCCTATTGAACATCTCTGACAACATCTCAAGAAAAGGCTCAATAGCTATGAAAGACCAGCAAGGAGTTTGGGAGCTTTGGGAGAGAATTGAGATAGAGTGGGGGAAAATAGAAGTTGAGGATTGTCAGAAACTAATTGAGAGTATCCCTAGAAGGGTTGAGGCAGTAATACAAGCAAAGGGAGGATATATATGTAAAGTACTAAAACCCAAAATGTAATTTGAGGTCAGATAAATGTCCCAATGACATGTCATTTTGAAATGACTATATCTCAATGCCATGGTAACCAAATTGCATGACCAAATATGCATTGTCATGGCAAGGGTTAGGGCTATCAGTGACCCTGCAAAAGTATATTCTAGTTTTCCCACAAATGTCCAATCTTTTCAAAATGACCCAACTTTTGAGAAAAGTGCTGATTTATGCAAATTGAATCTATGTTTCCTATTAAAATTTTAATCTGAGGTCAACTGGTTTGAAACTGAGCCCTCAGCAGAGATGGCACCCTTAAGTGACAAGCATTGTAGCCCTAAACTCCAACAGAGCTCTAGCCAAAGCCATAGCAACACTATGCAAAGGGACTAGATGATAAGATTTGGGCTGATATGCTGTTGTATAGGACTCCAAGCACTCATAATGATTGAAATATACTACATCAGCACTAGCAGAGATACAAAGTTGATTGGCAAAGTTTGCACTCTTAGTGATACTAGTTACTCAGTTGTTCAAGTAAAAGAGGGAAGAAAACTAAAATTACCAAAACCACATGCTACCGTCTTCTATTACATGCGAATGCAAAAATGGGAATGATATGCTGTGCCTCCTTCAGATGGCGATGTTTGACGGATCGCAACACTCAGAATCCGAATTCGAGATGTAGAAACGAGGGTGTGCCAAAGCTATTAGTTCGCTTGCACTAGTGAGATATGAGGGAAATGAATCTGAAAGCATCCAACGAGTCCAGGGACGTGTCCGTTGTGTCTCTATGCAGTCGCACGTTTGATCATCTGAGTGAGAGGGCATACTGAGTGGTGACATTTTATGAATAACATCGATCTCACCTCACGGGCCCAACGCATAGTCTTTTTTGTTTCTTTGGACATACCACGCTTGTTCCGTAGATCTGATGCTATCCATTCGGCAAGCAAGAGTTGTTTAAGCTGACCATTAGGGAAGCAGTCCGCGAGGTCACCTAAGAGGCCAAAACACAACTTGGCGGTCGTTTCCGACAAGTCGTCATCACCCAAGCACCGTTGAATGAGCTCTAGGATATTCGACGAATGAGGAAGTAATAGTTGGACTAGAAAAGACGTTCATGAGCAAAGGAGGGACACACAAAATAGCGCCATACCCTTGTCTGTGTTCTTGAAGCCGGTAACAACTCCTGTATACGCCTCCAAAATCCCCTCGCGCAACTGAGTCACGTAATCAACTAGATCAAAATCAAGCTATCAAGCAATCGAGTGAGTGGACACCAACAAGAACACGAAGCAGCAAGCTTACAGGGTTGGGTTGAAGAGCACCAGCCTGCCTCAGCACACCCATCGTGGTGTCAACATAGGGTTCAAAAGCAACACCGATCGCTAGCGCGATATCACCGAAGCAGGACAGTATAGAGATCTTGACATTGCGGTTCAGAACCTCGCTCTGGAGATTCTCCAGCAGCACATTCATGAATGCGCCGGCATACTGCGCATTCTGATCACCTAGTGCACGGGAAATATCGCCAATAATGCCGACGGCAACCATGCATAGTTGGGTATCTTCGTGCGACTTGAGAGCGGTGTATAAGTATGGCAGGAACGCCTGGATATATGGCAAAAAGCCTCCCTCAAGAGCTACATGCACAAACTGCATTAGTATTACGCAGGAATGAAATCGGACCATACTTGCCGGATGCTACTGAACCAACAACCAAGAACGCATCTTCGAGAACGGTTGATGTCTTTCCAGCTGCCTGGATGAGTTCAAGGATAATAGTCATGATGCGATCCGCCATAGGTTGAATGCCGTCATTGAGTCGGCGAACGACACTCTGTAAACTAACCGTTAAAACTCTAACTGAATGTAAGAAAAGGCGACTCACAATCACAACACTACACAGATTGCTCTGCAACTCGTTCCAGTTGTTTCGGTCATCGACGCCAACAATTTGGTTCTGGAATGCTGATGAGAGCTACGCTGAGACGAAAAGAGTATCACATACCTGCATCCTCAGTAATTGTTCCATACGAACGAGAATGGTGATCAAAGTATTTTGAACGACTGGGATAACATCAGCACTGGCATGAGTGACGTAGGAGGTGATAGCTTCATAGGCGGAAGTTCGGAAATTGGCCTCGTTAGTTGTCCTAAAAGTAACGCTGAGGATCCATAATACCAGCTCACAAGAGTACTCACGTCTCTGTGACACGAAGGAGGGCATTAACAATCCCCTCGTAATATGGTGACAAGTGGGCGGTTTGCGACGACTCGTTTTCCTCCTCGAGATATCCAAGTTGATCCGCGAGATTCATCAAAGCCCAGCAACAGTTGGTCACAATCCGAGGGTTATCTTGCAGGCCATTCACAAGCGCAGATATCAAAGGATGGAGGTGAACATCAGGTTTGATCGTGATAATCAACAAATCGCAGATGCGTCCAAGAGTCCATGCAGTCGTATCCTTGACGTGTAAGTTGGAGTCGTTCATCATTCCGATCAAAAGAGGAAGAGCCTGGTTCACAAGGGGCATGAGTACTGTGGGATCGGGACCATCGAGAATCGAGCCGAATGTCATGACAGCGGCTTCGCGCTGATGCCAATCCTGTGACTTGATATGCGCCTCAATGAATGGGATGACGGCTGGGACAATTGGATCCGCGACTGCCTGCGCCATGAAACCCAAACATGTGCCTGCTGACATGGAAATGTTCCACTCGTCCTCGTCGGCGTCTTCTTCCTGACGCGTGAGAAGGGACAAAAGCACAGGGATCACTTCCGGCAACGCAATCTTTGCGAAGAACTTGGACTCAACCTCGGGCGGTTCCCCGTAGTCAGCAGCCTGAGGGATGAATGAGCGAGGTAACGCAGAACAGGCAAAGCTATCACCTCGCGTGCCTCGTGAGCAAGTTCGATTTCTTCTTCGCAAACAGTCGTCCAGAACTCGACGGCCTGCAATGCTACGCGATCATCATTATGTTTCATGCCCATGACTGTAAGCTGGAAGCAAAGGGTCGGCACATAGGAAGGTTCAGTGTTTGCTGACGACGCACCCCAAATAGCGCCTGTTCCATGTAGAACGCCATCTTGTCGTAATACAGGGCCATTATCTTCACTAAACACTCGAATGCACCAACTTGAACAGCAACCGAGGGATTCTGAGTAGCTTCGCACACGACTTGCATTATGTAGTTACGCTCGCCCTGCCAAACGCTTGAGCGATACACAGATGTTATATTGCACATGACATACCTCGCGCTCAAAGTTTTCGCGAACGAACTCGAGAGAGTTGTACAATGCATGCACAGCAGCTAACTGAACGTCAGAGGCAGGCTCATCCTTCCGAGCGCCATGGATCACAGCAGTCAGGATTTCATTTGATCGCAGACTCAGTATCTCGGGTTTCTGGCATGACGGTGAGGTAGGATAAGACGATCACCAGTGAGACCACGCACAATCGATTCACAGATGTAACCGATGGTCTGGAGCGTGGCGATCCTGAGAGTTATGTTGGTAGAGTTGTTCACGAAGCCAAGGAGTAACTCGATAAGATCCGGCCATTGATCGTGTGGAAGTTCTACTGCTGCAATCGCGGCAACCACCTGGGCAGCGAAAGAGCCGGCTTTAGCGACGGGGGAAGCAAGAGTGACGAGGGTTTCTTGCTTGATCTTGCTCTTGGCGACAGGGTCGAACGCCAGCCATCTATTTGCGTACTCGGTTTGTCTTGCAGCCTCCTGGATAACAGACGTAAAGACGCTTGAAGGGTAGGGAGACGACGCGTTTACGTACTCGAGCAGACAGTGCGTTCTTGAGGGCAAGAGCCGCAGCATTGCGGATGTGTAGTTGCGAGTTCTCATTTGCAAGCTCGGCCGAGAGCATGGCCATGTATGCTGGCTGGATCGGAGAGTCAGTGCGAGGTCCTGAAGTGCGATCTGAAACATGAGACATACATAGTTCTCTCTTGAGGCATTCTCGAGCTGCTGGGTCGCATTCTGACGCGTAGTCGCGTCTGTTCATGAAGGAGAAGGTGAGCACACCGGCCTGGTCGCTGTCTAAAGCATGCAGAGGAGTGGCGTACCGGGAGATAGGGTATTCGCTAGGAGCTCGCTGGCATTCATGATTAGGACTTGATGGTACGTGGGGGTCGTCAACGATGAGCGGGAAGACGGAAATGTCTGTAATTGAGGTCGTTGGGGGCGTACGTCTGCGTTGATCGTTTTTTTGTGCTGTTCTTTGTTTTTTTTTTCCACTGATGGGTGGGGCTGAGGGAGGACAGAGCAAGTCGCGCGGCAAGCGGCTGTTCAAAAATCATCCTCCTCGGCCTCTGCGCCAGGCAACGCTCCTACACCGCATAACACGTCAATCCACCCCAGATCGTAGGTAATTCGGTTGTCTTTGACTCATTTTGTGTAGGTAACCCGAGCACCCGCAGCTTTTCATCCACCATGGCAGATCGAGTACGTGCTGCCCTTTCTCCACCAAATCGCACATTCACACCCCTCACAGGTTCGCGGTGCTGCACGAGGTGGCCGTGGCACTCCTGCCACCCGTGGCGCAAGGCTAGCACCACCTAGTGCCGATGCAAAGTAAGCGTTCCACCAACTACCAGCCATTCATGTTGATAAGACTCAAGCAAGAACAAGCGTGAAGCCATCCTTGATCTCTCAAAATACGTGAACGAGAGGATTCGGGTCAAGTTTACTGGTGGTCGTGAGGGTACGCCCACTGCGTCGTCCTGCCCATGAAATATACCTACCTTCCCTGTAGTCACTGGCATCCTGAAAGGATATGACCAGTTACTCAACCTCGTCCTAGACGAGGTCAAAGAGGAGCTCCAAGGTATCCAAGTTCCAGTTCCGATCCTCCCGATCTGATGTCCTTTGCAATCAGAGCCCGAACCCCATACACGCACTCTAGGGTTGGTTGTTCTTCGTGGGCCAACCATCACGCTAGTGAGCCCCGTTGATGGCTCTGAAGAAATCGCAAATCCTTTCATCGCGCAAGAATGATGATGATCACGTCTCTTCCTGCCATCATCTTTCCGATCGCCAGCCCAGACCCGAACGTAAGAGTAGTACCATTACCTGCATTGTCACCTACTGCGGTAGCAAACAACAATTTCAACCGTGTATTTGAAGTCTGTCTTTTCATCGTAGTAGAAGGATTACATGAAGCCGTTTCAAGCGCAATGCCCGCATGAAAGTACAGTGCACTTTGCATCTTGACGGTGACCTCCAAGCTCGTCGTGGCTCTTTGGCTCGCAGTGTGCCCACTAATTCTGCGCTCTCCATCCCATGCAAAAGAAGGACAAGTCGCTCGATCATCTATTCCTGCACGCTCCAAAGGAGCGACTACAAACTAGTCTGGGTCATCGGAGCGGCGTTACACTTCGAGCGGATCCCGCAAGGTTGACGGACCCGCGAGCAGAGGGTATCGTGGGTGGTTGCCCAAGATGCATGGATGATTTCAACCCTGACTGATTGCCCAATTTGACAGGTATGTGCACCGGGGGCTGAGGGGCCTCCTGATGTGTCGTCGGCGAGGAAGGCGACATGGAAGTCGAGGAAGGCGTAGAGGAATAGTTGACGAACGAAACTGGGTATGGGTAAGAAGCCATGTTCATATCCATACCTCCATGCATTCCGGGGACGTTCGTTCTCAAGGGAGACCGAGAAGGTGATCTTGACTTCATTGTCTCACAGGGGATACTGAGGTGACAATGCGCAAGCTGGGCAAAGGAAGGAGAAGACGAAGGTGATTGCGAGTTGGATCTCGAAAATTGGCCCAGATGGGATGTGGTCATGGCAACCGATGGGACATGGCTGTATGGAGAGGATATGTGCGAGTACGCCAACGATGGTGAAGCCACCGACCCGGTCACCAATGGTTTCCCGTCGCCGGAGAAACCACGGTCAGATAGGTGTATGGCCGATAAATCGTGCTCAAGAGACGGAGGTACACTCTCCCTAAGCTCATTCGTGCGAAGTTGATATGATGACATAGATGACGATTGAGATCCAGATTTAGGGTATGTACTGAGTGTGACATTGACAGTATGTTCTTGCATGTTGGAGAATGGTTGTGTGATGCGAGATCGCGTCGCGGTAGTTTCATAGAATACAGTAGATGTGTCAGCAGCCGGTGGAGGGATTTGAACATGAAGACGATTTGAACGTATGGATGGGGAAGCTTGAAAGAGAGTAGAAGCGGGGTATGTATCCGATGGCCACGAAAAACGATTTGTTACTTTGTTTCCCGGAGGTCCAGAATGGGAGCGACGGATAAGATCGGCTTTCTGTGAAGTCACCTCAACCTCTTGGTCGGTTCGGTCTTCTGGCGGGTCTGCAGGCCGCGATGTCAACCTCCCTCTAGAGCTAAAAGGCTGAGCAACCATTGTCACCGGTATAGAAGAGGGTTCGCCTAAGGATCCCTCATTGAATGATCGAGTAGACTGAAGGTCATCGGATCCGGCCACTTCCGAGTGGCTCTCTTCGTCATTCAGGACGTCAAGACTATCACCTGATGCAGTTGATGCGGCGCACTCCCTCGCCAAAGTTGAAGCCGTTGCAAGCGCAATACTTTGATCAAGCTGGTCCTGGAACATTGCGTGATGTTCAGGGGAAGCTTCGGGAGGAGGAGGGCTAGTCCATTGGCTTCTCTTAGGGGCCATGTGTTCGGGCATGCGATGATCGGTAGCTGTTCGTCTCATAGGCTCAAAGAACTCTGGTTTCGGGGAAGGGCGCTCCGAGGACACCCCCCTTGATTGCATGGGACTGGTACCAGTGCTGAAGGAACCTTGCGGTTGAAATGACAAGCGGGGGGGTACGAAAAGTGAAGGGGGGGGGACCGGAGACGCGCTACTGGCCTTTTCCTCGCACAGCTGGGACAAGGCTAGGATTGCACGCGGCCGCATTGCCAGAATCCGAGACGCGCGCATGAATTCACCACGAATCTATAAGGCGAAGTAAACATCGCTATCTGCTGAAAGCTTTAACCTGCAGCTACCTGGTATAAACCCTCCTTGGTGACGCATCGTGCAACATTGAAATCAGTTTCGAAAGGGTCCTGAATAGAATTGGATACATTGCGTGAAGCGACAATGGCCCGACGACTCACCTCTATGCAAAAGCGGTTTCGTTCCCTAGCATCGTTAAACTTTGAATTCGAAAGCTGATGCGAATAATAAACATAGAAAGACGCAGGGAAATGTCTCTAACATACATCGTTTTGCCATCCTTTGCTTTCCTTCTTGAGCATTCCAGCACGTATTGAAGCAACACCAGTATTGTACGAGAAATCGCGAGAGTAGTAGCGGAAGAAATCGATTAGACTACGACAAATGATCAGGCTCGACTGATGTCATAAAAGACCAGAACGTACATCTCAGCAACGCTTTCTGTATTAGATGATTGCCAACGTTGGCATAGGAGCTCGATGTCGTCGAAGAACCTACAGAGAAAATAAAGAAAATAAAGTTTCCGAGTGATAAGTAGGTAGGCTGTCTGACCATGTATTGTAGCCACCGATATGCGTGTCTTCCTGCATAGGATGAGCATGGGAATCTCGTCAATGCTTGGCACTAACCTGGGAGATGGGACGCAATGGGGGCATCTGCTGAAGGTTTGGAAGTACTGGAGGGTTCTTGACATGAATGAGGAAATAAATGACCAGGAGAACATAGCCATAGGATGACAGTGTCCCTTGGTATGGCGAGTTGATTTTTCTGTGTCAAAAAAGGGTGAGAACAAAAAACGGAAATTGTTCACAACCATGAATGCCAACCTTCGCTTGCTCCAAACTTTAACTATATTTTCTCGTCAAGTATGTGGTGTGAAAGGATAGCACAAGAGGGCTTACGGAACAGGACAAGTGTGCGGACACGAGTCGGGTCAATCATGGCATAACACATCAGCAAGCGTGTGTTTTCTAGTGCCAGCCTGTTCTCAAAGCCAATGTCACACGCAATGCCTGAAGGCAGTCCAGGTGAAGGGTCTAAGGATAACTTAACGATCGGAATACGCGCATGAGGCAAAGGCTTGACATGAAATTTGGTTTCTAGCGCCGGTAATGAGCAAGCAGGAGCGGCCGTGACAAAATGGAGACAAACCACGCTCAAGGAGATCACCGAGCATGGTGACAAGGTCGGAAGCAGAAAGGCGCTCATCAGAATCGATGAGACAACAGAGGTCCATATCTTGAGAGGGAGGTCAGCATTATTTGCAGCACTAGGGAGAATGGGAGCAACCTGAATTACGAAGACTGAAGCCGTTTGCAGTGCTTCCAAAGGAGAGAAGACGGCTGTTGGGTTCTATGGTACGGATTAAGCGTTCGAGTAGTTTCCTGACGTCCTCCTTGACTGCCATCTCTTCTGCAGCCGGGAGGAGTTGAATAACGAAGTCAAAGAGTGCCTGGGAGAGGTCGACGATGAAGAAGCGGTGTTTGGAGGCATGCCTGCTACGCTGGTTCTGTGTATGGATGTAGGGCAGCAGTTGGACGTGGGAGGGAGCGGCAATTGCGGCCTGTGCCATACTGCGCGGGTGGTGCTGCCCGGAGAGCGTCAAGCTGCAGATGGGGCGAGCCTGGAGAACAAGCAGGCTTGATGGTGGCGATGGAAGGGAACCAAGTGCGCGACGATCACGCTCGCTGTCTGGTGGGGGAATGTGCCCTGGGTGGACTGCCCGATCGGGAAACCAGGGTCAATTATTCTGGTGCTACACTATCTCTACCCCCAGCTCGCCCCGAGTGCACATCTCAGACGAGGCGGAAAACGGAACGATGCGATCTTTCCGACGAGCCATGTGGCAAGGAAACATGACACGGCGTGCGACGGCGATCAAGGAGCGTGTGGCGAAGTGATATTTTTGCAGCGCCGTACAGAGCCATTAGTAAAGTCTACAGGACGTACACAAGCAAACCTGACCCCAGTCACCTCCAGGGGCGCAAGGATGTAACTTCGAAGCTATGTATACTCACGAGAACGGAAAGGTTAGGAATGTGGGACGAGTACGATATGGTCAGGTCAGCGGGTACCCAATTTAGCTTTGGTGAGAACTGCGGCGAGTTGAGATCAGCGTACAGCAACGCGCAAGCTTGGAAAGCCGACACACTCGTCTCATAGCTGACTTCAGTAAAGTCTGTGCCCTGGATCTCTACCGCGATGCCATCGAGCGTTCGCCTCAGCGCATCGCGTGAGGACGCGAACACCATCTTGGGTCTAATCTTGGCCCCGTCTGGGGACCTGTGGAAATCCCGTAGCACGTGAGAACCAGCTACCAGTGGCACTGCGCAGACGCTACCGACCAGGAGATGAAGCAGAGTTTGTTCCTCTTTCCTTCCGTCTCGAATTCGAAATCATAGACCGCCCATCTGCACTGGTCCTCGGGCAAGTCGGCCAAAAACTTGTCGTAATCAGTTTCTGTGGAGGTCTTTTCGACGATGACTTCTGTCGAGCCCTTGTTGAGGTTGAAGATGATGTACTTGAACTTTTTGCCCAATTTGAGTTCTCGGAAGGTTGCAAGGCACTCGTCTGACACCTGGACACCAGAAGCCTGCGAATCTCTTATGACCTGATCGCGTGGACGTCGAGAACGACGTCGGGCTTACCATGATGAACTGATAGATAAAGGCTGGTTGCGATACCAATCGCGATCAAGACTGCTATGTATCAGAACGGAAACAGCCATAGCTCCGACCTAACCTTGCTTGCGTAAGCACCCTCATGTCGTCCCTCTCCAAGGACGCCGACGCGTTCAAGCGGGTGCTACACCGCCAGGACTACTCGTCCTGGCACTCGCAGCCCGCGATCAATGTCAACACACAGCTCGTGTACGCTGTAGACTATCTCAAAGTGTTTCGACCGTCCATCAGCATGACGACGAGGCTGACCTCGTGTTCAGTCCACCCCAAACCCAATGCGGTTGCAGGATATTGCAATCGTGACCAACACGCCCTTGGATACCGATGTCGTCCTCCTAGAAAAGTTCAAGTCACACGACCGTATACAATATGACCCCAAGACGGATCTTTACTCCTACCGTGTAAGTCCTGCAACCACCCGCACTGCATGGAGGGCTGAATCTTCTGAAGCATGACTTCAATTTTCGCAATAAAGCTGCGCTTTTAACGGAAATACAGCGTCAGACACGAAAAGGTGGTGGCATACCTGTCCGTGCACTGAAGGAGTCCTGGAAAGAAGCCCCACAGGCGATCGAAGAGCTTGAAAAGGAGGGTGAAGTCCTTGTTACCCGAACCGTCAAGGACGGACAATTGAGGATGGTCTTTTGGAATGAAATAAAGCCCGACGAAGAG
Source organism: Tylopilus balloui (assembly GCA_038089995.1). Classification (NCBI taxonomy): domain Eukaryota; kingdom Fungi; phylum Basidiomycota; class Agaricomycetes; order Boletales; family Boletaceae; genus Tylopilus; species Tylopilus balloui. Next base: position 12,808 of record JBBPLW010000120.1, read on the forward strand.
AGCGGAGGTGAACTGGTCGAGAAGGGTAGGACGTCACACAAATGGCATCGACCCGCCTAATACACGTACTCAGAATTTCTTGATCTGTGGCATCAGCTCAAAGTGCCAAACGACGTTGACTTACTCAAAGCACTTGCATCAGGTATGTACTCTCTCACATCGCATGGATATTACCTGCAGCCACGCAGAGGGGTTGCAGGCTACTGCAGCGGAAGCCCTCGTACCCAAGGCGCCTTCAACTACCAAGAAAAAGGGAAAGCGTTCAGTCCCTCGACAAAGACAGGTCAAGATTACGAATGTCCATTTGAAGGGGGAGATAGATTTATCCAGGGATTATCATTCCACCACTAAATGATACTGGCATTTTAGGACGTCCTTTGAGGTACTACCTACTAATATATTCATGCTGTGTGTGGCAACGTCGATTGCAGGTCTGGCGTGATCAGCATCGTCAGTGTCAGTAGGTGAGGAATAATTCCAGAGCAAACACTGCAGCCATGTCTCGGTCTCGTCGATCACTGCGTCTCTTCTAATTTCAACAGCACCTTCTTCCCATACTTCCCGCTAGCCAGGCGAGAAATCGCAGTGCATATTTTCTCTCTGGCGTCCGAGTCCGAGTCTTGACTCCTGATCACCAGAATCTCGTGCCCTGGGCTATCCAGCTATTCGGTGATCAGCCGGCCGACGAATGTCAATACAGAGTATTACACTTGCCTGGCCTTGCCGGATAAGACCAGTGAGGACATTCATCATCTGCAGTCGTTCGTCAACCGTTTTTTGGCTGTACCATCGTGTCTGCCAAAATCCGTGACACGTCAAGTTTTTGAAAATGAAAAGCGACGTTGGCAACGACAAGGGATCCTTCGACATGGCCCCATATGATACCAGATGTGCATTTTCACCAAGCAAGCGCGCCATCAGACTCGTCGTTTTTCCACCCACGCAATTGAGACCCAGTTTGACGTCCTAAGAGAAATTCAGGAGAGGAACCCGCGCAAACGGAAAGCGAGCTTGCCTTGCCTTGCGTCCAAGATAAAAAGGTGGCTTTGAACGCTCTGTCCGCCAGTTCATCGTAGGTTGCAACACGAGTTGCTCCCAAGGCCATCAGATGCGACTTTAGGGATTCCACGTCGTTTCTGACCCATCATTTCAGTTGTGATACCCACGAGCATAGACCACACTCGCCTGTCGCGGATAAAGTTGACAGTTTTGAGTCCCCTGGAGGCAGCTATCTGAATGACTGCCTGCCCAACCTGTTTGCACGCATCAGCACTCGCAGCGACTCCAACATACCAAACAACACATGGTCGCACGTACGGCGCTGTTTGCCCCGTTTTGTACCACCCAATCGCCTTCTTTCAGCTCCACAAAGTCGTGAAGCATATTATAAGCAGTGGACGGATTGATCTAAACAAAAAAGGCCCTCCATCAGTCCAACAGAGCGTGGGGCTCGTTCAACGAATTACGCCGTACAGTGAGCGTTGCGGCCTGCACTGGGCTCAATCCTAAGGAATCCACCTTGAGGACGTCCTCGACGCGGACGTTCCTGCTCGACGCCCAAGTACCCATTTGCGGGTTCGTCATGACCACCCAGTCCCTCTCCTTCAGACCCGTGATCCCATTCCCTACGGAAAGGACCTCTGCTACCCCCTCGTTCCCAGCGACAAATACTGGACGCGCATCAGACGACAAGTTCGTACTCGGGGGAGGTCGTGACGGATAGACGCCTTCGATGACGTTGATATCAGCGGGGTTGATGGGGGAAAGCAGGAATCGGACGTTCGCGGTTCCTGGTGCTGGGGGAGGGAGGTCTGGGAAGCTGAGCGCGGAAAGAACAGAAGACGGGTCGCCGTTTTTAGTGTACACTATGGCTCTCTGACCTGGACGAACAGCTGAAGTCCGGAATGCGCGCACGACGCAACTGACCGCGACCTTGTTATTGCCGCAGCGAGGAAGATGGCGTACGCAGTTGGCAGCAATTCGAATCATTATGACCGGGCGTACCAGGGACACGAGGTTTACTACAACGCCTCGGACAGAAAGAAAGGATAACAAATAATGCCCCAGCGAATCGTATCAGATACAGTTAACACGACAACATATGTCACAACCTGGACCTAGGCATACAACCTGCGGATCATATGGAACGGCAGTATCATAGATAAAAAATGAATATGCATCGTGTATGCAGAAATGGGGTGATGATGGTGGTGCATAGCACAGGTTGGAAACATCCTCTGCGAGTATCCTGATTGACAGCAAAAAGTGCCAATAATCGCTGGGAAGCAAAACCAATAATGACATGTCCAAGAGCAAGTAAATGTCGTGAAGTGGAAGAATGAGCTGTCAACCTGGTATAAATGATAAATACAAGGGTCATTACCCGCCTGACTGTAAGCGTCATGCAGGGACCATCGTTCTTCTTGGGTGTTTCACGGGTACAGGTGTAGAGTCGTTTTCTTTCTCGTCTGCTTCGCTTGGTGAAGACGTGACACTAAGTCTTCGACTGGACAATTTGGCCTTAGATTCTGCGCTCGAACTGGATGCTCGGCGCAATGCACTAGAGACAGGTGGTTTGGTATTTGCAGCCCTCCCTAGGGTAGACGGGACTCTCGGAGGAACAGGTAACGACGTCCGAGGCCCAACGATTGAAGTTCGTATTACTGTTGAGGGCGGTATTGCAGTACTGGCCGGTCTTCCGGCAGTGGATGGGACCACAATTGGCCGACTAGAAGTCGAATTTACGGTACCCCGTACTCCGTGCTTGCGTTTAACCTGGGGTAACGTGAACTTCTTAGATTCAGTCTGAAGAGTTTAGTACGCACCAGTTCAAGTTCTTGTTGTTTGGATTCCAATGCAATATTAAGACCATCGATATCCTCCTTGTTTTGATTAAGTTGCTTGTTCAGTTGGGCAATCGTAACCTCCGTGTCCGCGCTATCTTTCTGCAGCTGCTGGATATGGGCGCGTAACCGAGCAATCTCCGATGAAAAGTCATCCCGTTCCGCCTCGACATCAGCCTTCGCCCGCTCTAACTGCGACACCTGATCATGTAGCCGTTTCTGAGCTTCCCTGCTGGCTTCGTTCGTGACGCCGAGTTCCTCCTCCATTCTGAGAACATCGGCCTCTGTTTTCTCCATTGCCTGTGTCAGACCATTGCGCTCCATCTCCATCTCGCTCTTCTCCTGCTCCAACTGTGAGATTTGATCGTGCAGGCGGCGGAGGGCTTCTCCATTCGTTTTGTTCGAGGTGTTGAGCTCTTCTTTCAGCTTGATGGCTTCAGCATCTGATTCCGTCTTCGCCTGCACCAGAGAATTATATTCTGTGCTGATATCGCTCTTCTCTCGCTTCAGTTGCGAGATCTGCTCCTGTAGCTCGAGAAGAGCTTGCAATCCTCGCGCCTCCGCATCTGCTTTCTCCCCGCTAGCCTCGTCTGTAGCGTTGATTTCTCCTCGAAGCTGCGTAATCTCTTCGTCCGCTTTCTCCAGCGCCTGGACCAGTAAATTACGCTCCCCTTCGACGACACTCTTCTCCCGTTCGAGTTGCGAAATTTGGTGATGAAGTTGGCGTACTACTTCCCCACCAGCCTCGTCTGCGCTGTTGAGCTGTTCCCTGAGGCGGGTCATTTCGGCTTCCGTGTTCTCCACTGTCCGCGCGAGGGCACTGCGCCCCGCCTCAATATCGTTCTTCTCCCGCTCGAGTTGTGAAATCTGCCGATGTAGTTGACGCAGAGCTTCTCCACTAGCCTCGTCCATGATACTCCTCCCCATGCTCTCCTGACGGCTATGGTCCACCTCCTCCTCCAGGTGGCGGCACATCCTCTCCAAGTCTGAAGCCTTCTTCTTCCACGAGCGAATCACGTTCTTGCGTTTGTCGTTCTCTTTCTCCGAGGTCTCGAGGCGCATCGTCAGCACCTCGACTAGTTCGTCACGCGCACCGAGATCGATCTCGAACTGAGCACACAGCTCTTGTTGTAGTGCAAGCTGCGTGCGGAGGGACCATATGACGTCCTCCTCGCGGGATGCGGTGCGCGAATGCACGCCTGGTGGAGGGGTGGGGGGCATTTGATGTGTGTAATATGTTGTGGCATCTATACGGAAAGGGTCTGGTGGAGAACGGCGTGCAGCTGATCGAGCATCCGAATGATCTTGTTCGCCCTCCCGTGGCTTGAGGGCGCTGCTGATTTTTGACCACATGGACGTGGTCGAACCTTGAGCTTGACCAATGAGCTTGTGCAGACTCGGGACGAGCTCGGAGGACAAGTCACGTGGAGAATGAACCTGACGCATCTGAGTCACGTGAATAGATATCATCGCCGACAGCCGGAAGGCAGTCCCGAAAAAAATAATTAAATTAAATTATGCTCGATTTTGTCAGTCCCTCCCCGAAGTCAGGTGCAGTCACAAGATCTGCTAATTCATCTGTATACGCGTACATAGCTAGTTGTTACAACGTCTATTTGGTCTTCTAAAGCTTAGGGGCCTCGACGAACGAAACACCCTGACACGAGTTCAGCAAGACATCTGAACGGAGCAGATGCAACTCACTTTGTCGATGCTGGCCTTGAGTTCCGGAAGTGCAGCGGCAATAAGGGCTTTCTCCGTGTCATTAATGTTTCCAAGACCCCCGATCTTCTCCACACCGTTTGGCTTGAATAAGGTCAGGTCAGGTGGTCAAGGTTTATCCAAGGAGGACGGCAAGCATACCCCGAGCGTGACAGGTGCAGAGAAGTATTCAATGTCTTTACCGAGCTCCTTCTTAAGCGTCTCACCACCAGCAAGATCCGCAGTGAGGTTGACAAAAGTCGGCGTAACAACGTCTTTCTCGCCCTTGATGGCACGGATAATCTTGTCTGTGAATTCCGCGCCAGCAAAGGCCATTGAAAGAGTGGCTGAACCAGCACCGTCTTTGGCCTTGACAACTTCGTCACCTCCAAACTGAATGCGGTGAATCAGGATCTCAAGATCGGCACCGCTAAAGCTGGAAGGAAGAGGGTGCGATGACTGCGAGAGGAGAGGAACAATCTGGTGCAGATCTTTGTAAGCAACTGGAGCAATATGATCGAGAGTTGTGGTACGGACGGTAACGCCACTGTGACCGCCTACAACAGGTACTGCGACGGAACTAGCTAGAGACCGGTCTCCCAAGATCTCCGACACGAATGTCGAAGTGCGAACGACATCCAGCGTCGTAACACCAAAGATTCTAGGGCTGGCATGAAGAATATCCAAGAAGAATGGATGCTTCAACGCTACCTCTTGGGGTCAAAGACTCCGTGTTTCTTGAAAACTTCGGCAACGACAGGGACGGTGGAGTTTACAGGGTTGGAGATGACAAGGACATATGCTTTTGGAGCGGTCGTTGCGATGCCTGTAGCAAGGTCGCGTACGATTCCGGCGTTGATCTGAGTGCTATCAGCAACATATGAGCGGCACAGAAATGGAACCGATCAAACCTTGAAGAGGTCATCACTGCCGGTTTTTCAGCAATGTTAGTCATTGGACGGATTTCCACCAGGCTGCGCACCGTGTCATCTACAGAGGATGGTTGATGTCATCCGCACAGAAAAGAAATAGCCCACTCACTCCTGGTTTCCTTGGGGCACCGGCGGGGACGACGACAATGTCTGCTCCCGTGAGGGCCTTTTTGAGCCCGTCATCTGGTGGGAGATATCCCTCGACCTTTGCGGGGGTCGAAATGTGAGAAATATCGACGGCGACTCCTGGGGCGTTGACGATATCGTAGAGACCGAGCTGTCGCACATGTATCAAGGGAAGCAGCGAAAGCGATGCTTGATCGGATGGTATACCTCGGTCACAGCAGAGTTCGCTTTCAGCAGGAGAGACAACGGCTGGCCAATACCACCTGATGGTCTTTAGCGCTGGTAGGTGTTGTCGAGCAAGAAAGTACCTGCAGCGCCGAGCACGACAACTTTCACCATGATGACCAGAGTGTAAGGGACGAGTAAAATGAGCGCGACGGCGATCTTTATCGCCTCTCCGACGCGGTTACTTCCGACATTAGATCACCACGGCCATAAGGTATCCGCCGGATCAGACACTCTTAAGAAAGTACAGTACACAAATACAGTCATCAAGAAAACTCGCGGTAACTTACAGTTCATCTGCCTTTTCTCTGCCCCGAGCGATGCTTTCGCTTGCACGCTGCCGCGCATCTTCTACCTTTTCGCTCGCCTGGTCGATCTTGTGCGAGCCCCAACTCCAAGCGTGCGTCTTCTTCATGTCCACACACTCACGCACATCATCGACCTTCTCCGATGCATAGCGTGCCGCATTGCGCGAATGCCCACTCAAGACCTGTCACGCGCAGAGAGGACTCGTGAATCGATCATCCGATCCACCAGAAAGCAATTCAGAATACCTCGAGAATTCGAGCGACCTTCTCCTCTGCGGCTTCCACGGAGCTGTTTACGATGTCCTTGAGCCTCGCATAGACGCCTTCAACCCAGTTGGAGGCTTGCACCCAGCGAATACGAGTCTCCTCTGCATGGAAGTTTAGACGAGGATGAAGAGACGGCATTTCAAACTTACGCAGGAGCCCGGGTCTGGTGGTCGGGAGTGCATCCTCGCTGATACCCCTCTCGCGCAAGTAAGCACGTAAACGAGCATCTGGCCATACAAGGTAGGCAGCAACTTTCGTCGACGCATCGGAATACCTATCACGGGTCAGATACGTCGAGAAGGATAATAGATTGGACGGTGCTCACTTGCTGTTTATCAGATCAACAAGGTCCTTGCGGTTCTGTGCGACGTCTCTGTTCTCGAGATATCCACGTTCTGATAACCATTCGCGGATATCCGAGTCAGTCCATGCTCCCCATACGGTATCTGATGCAGACAGGTAGTGCTCCCTAATAGGTCATTAGCGTCACATCTGAGCCGTCGGGAGTATTGACAGTACTTACTCAAGCATCTTGACCAACTCGTCGCGATTCCTCTCCGCATCACTCTTCAAGACGCCGTGGTCAACGAGCCAGGTTTTCAACTCAGAATCGGACCACGCGTGCCAGACGTTGTCTGCGCAGTTGTAATAGTATTTTTTCATTTCGCCAACAAGGCTCGATCGAGAAAGCGTGTCTGTGGGTTTCAGGAGATTGTGTGCAACAAGCCATTCCCGCTGGAGTAGCGTTAGGAGAGGCAAGTTACCCCAGGTGAGATACATCAGCTTACGATGTACGAGTCGCTCCAGCCCTCCCACACGGTAGAGGTCGCTTTGCGGTAATATTCATTGGCAAGTCTTGTCAACTCGTCTTTGGTTTTTGCGGTTTTCGCCTCGACCACGCCGTGTTCTTGGAGCCAATTCCTCAACTGACTGTCATCCCACGTGGAATGAATATAGTCCGTTGAGGTATCAAACGCACGAGCGACCTCGTGCGTTGCCTGAGCTGCCACGCTGCTGATGCATTGGGAGGTGGAGTAGGCTGCATCTGTAGCACCGGCGGAAGCGATAGAGGAGTAGAGCGCGGCTGCATCGGTGTACGCCCGGTACTTGTTCTTGGCGAGAAGGACAAGCTGTTCGCGAGGCCCCGAGGGGGCGACGACGCCCTGTTCGAGCAGGAAAACTCTGAGCCTGCTCTGGTCCCAGTTGTCGAAGGTGTCGTCCTTGATGTGCTGGAAGGCACGCTGCGCTCTGAAGTACTGGTCGAGGGACCACTGACGGCCGGCCTCGACGCAGGCTTCGAGTGACGTCTGCCAGTTAGCGTCGACAAGGTCGTAGAGGTGGGCCTTGTCGAAGGAGGCGGGGACCTTGATGTGGTGATGTTCGAGCCAGGAGCGCAGCTCAGCGTCGGACCATTTGGCGTACTCTGGGCCGGCAGAGAACCAGCTGGACGCGTGGACGAGGCCGGCGAGGAGGAGGAGATGGCAGAGGATCATGGTCGTACGAGAAAGAGTTGGAACACAGGGGCCATTCAATATTCAATGATATAATGACATCACTTCTAAATCGGGCGGTCGCTGCTTGAACGAGGACGGTCATGTCGAGTAGTAGCGTGTTCAACAAGTTCACTCTCTACGAAAACAAACTGCGCTTCTACATCGTCGCATCCAACGCAGCCGACTCTCGCCACCGCATCATCAAGATCGACCGCACCTCCCCAGTCGACCTCCATGTCGTCGAGGACGACACTGACTACAGCGGAAAACAGATGAGCGCCATGCTCAGGATGCTCGACGACGGGAACAAGGCATCGGGGGGCATCGGAAAAGACAGAGCCATCTCTGGCGTCGCTGGTGAGCCGTATTTTCCTCCAATGTCTCGTCTCAAGACGCGCTGTTAGGCTTCGTCAAGTTCACCGCGGGGTGGTACATGATTGTGATATCTAAACGCACCGTCGTCGCGCTTCTCGGCGGTCACTACCTATACCATTGTGAAAGCACCGACATACTACCCGTCTGTTCCAGCCACAAGATAGAAAAGCCTGCCGAAGAACAACGTCTGCTCAACATCTTCAAGCAAGTAGACATGTCCAAGAACTTTTATTTCAGGTGCGTTTCTTCGCTCGATCAGCGATATATAATTACCCAGCCCGCCAACAGTTACTCGTATGACATTACCTCGACGCTCCAGGACAATCTTACAAAGTCAAACCGTTATCGTAACTCTTCCTGGCCTTTCAACGATCGTTACGTCTGGAACTTTTATATGTTGTCGCGCCCCTCCACGGAGACAGCTCCGCGAAATGTTAAGCCTTGGTTGATTCCGCTCATTCACGGTCATGTCGATCAAGCCAGTGAGTGCCATCTATTTCGGCTTCAGCCAACACCAACGTTTTGCTGCGTAGAATTGAACGTCCTGGGTCGTGTCATTTATGTCACTCTGATTGCTCGTCGCTCTCGTCATTATGCAGGGGCTAGGTATTTGACGAGAGGTATTAACGAAGAGGTCAGAGTTCAGCATATCTCGCCTGTAACATTTTCTCATCAGCCTCAAGGGTTACGTCGCAAACGAAGTCGAAACGGAGCAGATCGTTTCAGAGGCCATGACCACACCGTTTTACTTTCCTTCCGAGGGAGGTCATTCCCGTCAACCAAGCCCACGTTATACTAGCTACGTACAAGTATGTCGTGATTTCTACACACCTCCCCTTTGCTCACGATGTTATCGCAGTACCGAGGAAGCATACCTATCTACTGGACACAAGACACCACCACGATGAGCCCCCGTCCTCCAATCGAAGGTCAGTCCTTGATTCCTGGTTGGGTCGCTCGCTCAATGCGTCTCTCAGTCAATGTGATCGATCCGTTTTACAGTGCTGCCTCTCGCCACTTTAACGACCTTTTCGCCCGCTATGGAACTCCTATCTACATTCTTAATCTTATCAAGAAGCGAGAACCTGTACCCAGAGAATCAAAGCTTTTAGACGAGTACACGCAGTGTGTGCGTTACCTAAACCAATTCATGCCAGACGACAAGAAAATGGTGTATCGTGCCTGGGATATGTCGAGGGCATACAAAGAGTATGTATTTTGATATCGAAGTGGTGATCATCTTTACGCGTTACTCCGCAGGAAGACACAAGACGTCATTAGTTACTTGGAGGACATGGCCGAGGAATCGATCTTGATGACCGGCTTTTTCCACACCGGAGCAGAGCCGTTCTCTCATTGTTTGCAAGCCATGTCGTAAGTCGTATCATGCCCGCCGGCCGTTGCTCGAGTGCTGATTTGATGCTCTGCAGGGACAGTGACATTCCGTCTTGGCGAGACGACATTCTTTTGCAGAACGGAATATGTCGTATGAACTGTGTAGACTGTTTGGACCGTACGAATGCTGCTCAATTCGTGTTCGGAAAGCGAGCTTTCGGTCATCAACTTTACGCGCTTGGCGTAGTGGGAAGTCCAAATCTCTCGTTTGACTCGGATGCTGTAAATATGCTGACAGAGATGTATCATGATCACGGTGATAGTACGTATCACATCACAGTCTTTCGCGCTTCCTCCCTCACCATTCTATCAGCCATTGCTCTCCAATACACCGGGAGTGCGCTTGTCAACCGGGTCGAGACTTATCGACGCATGCCTCAATGGAACAGCCACTCTCGTGATATAATCGAGAACATTCGGCGTTTCTACACTAATTCTCTATTGGGTTGGTCTCCACGTGATGTTTGCCAGGGCTAGGCTCATCGTCGAGGTAGATGCTGACAAGCAAGCGGCAATCAACCTATTCCTCGGTGTTCATGAACATCATGGACACGTTGTCCCTGCGCGGGGCAATTATCAGCAGTGGTACCAGCCCCACAACCTCGAAACTGCATACAGCCTGGACGAGTGTTTGCAAGCATTGCAAGGTTTTGCCGCTCACAGAGCGGATTTTTGGTGCGAGTATTATAGACCACTTCTGTTTACTTCCTTGGGGAAGCATTTCGCATATTGCATGAATAGTTTGAAGGCCCCGGGGTGAGCCTTGCCATTCCTTCCGCTGGATGGTTGATTCACGTTGTAATAGGAAACTCATCCATGGTGATGGCTATAGTCCTTTCTCGCCTATCAACCCTAGTGCAGTACATCAGCCCAGGTTTGGATTGGATTGAGTCTTGTTCGTCATTGTGTTGAATCTTCTGGCAACAGATTGATGGCAGGCGTTAGACGCTGGATTGGCAATCAGGCTCTATCTCACAGCGACGTTGTGAGGAAAGCCTTGCATGCAACGAATAGGGGGGCGAGATCTCAGGCGCACAACAAAGCTGAGACTCATATTCACACCACCGAAGAGCTGGCAAGCCAGCTTCTCGATCCACAAGTACCCCAGGAAGAATTACTGGAATACTATAGGCAAGGCAGCTTTACACATGTTGGAATGATCTCATAGTTGTTTCAGATACATTGATCAAGATCAGCTCATATACGACGCCATGCAAAGTGAGGCCGAAGCCACAGATCAAGAACGCTATATAAAATGCATTGACAATAGCACTGGAAGAGGGGAGTTGTTACCGACCAGCGGTAATGTGGAGTTGTATGAAAGATACATCTTGTCTGCGTCTGTTGACCAGGTGTCCGCTCTGGTGGATCCCTACAACTACTCGAAATGGCTTACAGAGGTAGCAGTGTAATACTCGTCCCAATTGCGTCGGATGAATCTGTTGCTCGTAGAACGCACCCTTCTCAGGTTAGTCACGGCCAAAAAAAGAATCCGACCTGCCTGGCTCGAACAGGCGACCTCAAGATGATTATCCATTACAGTCTCGCGCTCTTCCAACTGAGCTAAGGTCGGTTTGCTTTCATGTCAGTGTACTTTATATGTTCTGATATGATTTCGCGTTCTGCCGTCTTCTGGCTAAGCAGCGGTTTTTAGGAGACAACATATAAAGGAAAACAATTGTACATCAACATCTACCTGTAACGCAACTAAAAAAAAATACAGCGAAAAGGAAAAAATATATATCGATTGTACCTGAAATCATAGTCTGCCCTCCAGCAAAACAGCTCCTCTCCTCCAGCCCAGCGTCCCCTTCCCGAATGCGGCTTCGAGTGCCTCATCAATCGTCCTGACAAAACAGAATTGCATCTCGCGTCGTACGTCGGGAGAGACGTCGTGTTCAACGTCTTTTCTGTTTGCCCACGGAAGAATGATTCTGCGGATTTGTGCTCGGTGGGCACCCAGGACCTTCATCCGGATTCCGCCAACAGGCGTGACTCGCCCGCGAAGCGTGATCTGCAGTCAGATTAGATGATGCATAGATACCCAAGGCTCCGTGACTAACCTCGCCTGTCATCGCAACGTCCTTTGAAACCGTTGCACCACTCAGCAGCGATACAAAAGCACATGTCTAATCACCGTGAACGACACGAGTACGAAGGCCAAGGAAAACGTTCCTTACCATCGCGATGCCCGCACTTGGACCATCCTTCTTTTGAGCTCCAGCAGGAAGATGAAGATGAATGTCAATATGGTCCGGGACCTTGAGAGGGTCAATGCCACGGCCAGCTGTGATCCCAAGTTCGAATGCATGGGATTTCACCCAGCTCAGGGCAATCTCCCCGCTCTCCTTGATGACGTCCCCCAAACTCCCTGTCAGTTTCAGTCTCCCGGAACCAGGGACAACGGTGCTCTCAACAGGCAGAATCCCTCCTTCACCCACGCCAGTGACGACGAGCCCGTAGACGACGCCGCGTTTCTCTTCTCGTTCTCGTTCTTCGCCATCCCATCGGGGCACGCCGAGTATCTTCTCCAGCTCGCTTTCCTCGACGATAGCGCGCCACTCCTTGTGGTTCTGTCCCTCGCTTGCGCCAACATCCAAGTACTCTGCCCACTCCACGGCTTTGAATCTGACAACTGCTCCGATCGCACGCTCAAGACTCCGCACGCCTGCTTCACGAGTATACACTGTGGCAATATGAAGGAGGGCATCGTCCGTAAGCTGGAGCTGGGACGGCGTTAGTCCGTTGGCACGGATTTGTTTGGGCAAGAGGAACCGTCGTGCGATATGCATCTTCTCGTCATAAGTATATCCCGACAATTCGACAACCTCGCATCGATCTAGCAGCGGCGCAGATATCGTCTCCAGCGTGTTGGAGGTGCAGATGAAGAGCACTTGGCTGAGATCGACGGGGACGTTGATATAGTGGTCCTGAAGAAAGACAATAAGTGACTATATCGACAACATCATGACAACCTATACTTGCATTAAAAGAGTGGTTCTGTTCGGGATCAAGCACCTCCAGCAAAGCAGCTGATGGATCACCGTGGAAGTTGCTATGACCAACTTTGTCGATTTCATCGCTTTACAAACGCTACGTCAATATCTCAGGACAATTTACCAAGACAGAAAGGACGCACAGTAATATGACAGGATCACATCTCCCGGCTTTTCGAAGTGCCTGGACGATCGTACCGGGGCCCGATGCAACATACGTTCTTCGGTGTCCCCTGTGTTGTTTCATCTGAGTTCCATATTCTTTGAGATTGGAAGGAAAGATGACTACCTGATCTCAGCCTCGTCCCGCACACCGCCGAGGGATATTCGTTGGAAGGGTCGATCTAACGCCTTTGCGATCGATTGACCGAGTGAAGTCTTCCCCGTTCCGGGTGGACCAACAAACCTACAAGTTCAGTGGATTCGATACAACATTCGTCGTGCATATAACCATTGGCCCTTACAACAATATCGGACCCTTTACGCCCTTTCTTCTCTTTAATGCCTTAGGTACCTCTATAGGAGCCGAATCTTGTCGCGAGACAGCGGTTCCACTAGGGACTAGTGCAAGGTCGGAATGAGACCGATCTGGAAAAGCTTTGCTAGGCTTATGCACGGTTTCTTCAATCGAAGTGATCGGGGTCGAAGGAGCGGCTTCATCAGCAATAGCGTGCAATCGGACAACTGCAAGGAATTCTATGAGGCGGCGCTTGATTTGCTCGAGACCGTAGTGGTCCGCGTCAAGCTGAGCACTATGAACTTATCTGTTAGCAAAGCGGTAGCCGAAACGGACCAAATCGCATGACTTGCCGTGCCTTGGCCAGGAACCCTGAATCCATGAGCGCGTCCTGCGAAGTTGTCTGAGGAGCCAGCGCAGACGGCCATGGGATACTTGTCAACCATTCGAGCTAGATCTTGAGTCAGCGTTCTGCGACGCGCAGCATGCAGTAACATCTCACATATGTCCTGATGACACCGTTCTCGACGCTACCCTGAGGAATGCGTTTTAATCTCCTCCACTCCCTAACACCTACTTTTCTTTCCTCGCTTCCTGAGTCAAGGGCTTCGATCTTCTTCCGAAGGTCCGCAAGGTCATCCGCGTCTGCCTGCTCGTCTTCATCCAATTCGCTGCCCGAGCTTCCCGCACCAGAACCGGTCCCACCAGGACTGCCGACTTGACCGGAACTCGTATTATTCAAGCTGCGGAGCTCGCGTTGAATGGCTGCGAGCTGCTGACGAAGGAAGTATTCCTTTTGTTGGCGAGAAAGCGATTCATCGACGGCGCTCGCGATTTTCTTCGAGACCTCGGAAATAGACTGTTGTTTAATGAATAGTTCGGTCGCACGGCGAAGGCGATCCTCGACCTCGGCTGCTGCGAGAAAATCTATCCCACAGAACCGGGGATAGCGGATATTGCCAATGTGACATGAGAAAAAAAAAGGTGAGAAAGAAAAGAAGGGCCTAAACTAACCGAGTTTGTCAGCGTATTGTCCAGGGATGGATGCGACGAGGACGTCGGCCATCCATGCTGCGCGTTGATCAGATATTTCCTCAACCATGGAGGCGACCTTGAGCCATTCGTCTTTCCTCTGAGCTTGGACGGAATCTCTGGCGAGCCGGTCAAGCAACCTAAGGGCTGCATCTTTGAAGGCCTCGACGGTCTCGTGAGAGGGTATCGTGTCGGCAAGGGGGTATGCCACCGCATGCTGTGGGAGTGAATCAATAGCGGAGGGATCCAAGTCGAGCGGCTGGAGGAGGCGAATGCGGGTCAAGCCATGGAGGTAGAGTAGGTAGGGGTGGCGAGGTGTAGGCGAAGCCACAGAACGAGCACGGACGAGACGGACGACGCGAGCAGCAACTCCGTGAACGGGCGGTGGTGGTGCATTGGCTGCGACGGGTGGTACGGCAGCTACGTCTGGCTCGAGAGGCACCGGAACTGGGATGGCTGCGAGAACCGGCTGGCCAGCCTCGGAGTCGTCGAGAGTGGTGAGCAGGCTGTCTGCGAGTGCTCTCGAGACAGGGATCGTGAGCCTTGCGGTGGGGAGGAGGAGGAGGGGGTAGGGGAGGAGGAGGACTGGCAGACGGGGAGGATGCATGAGAGCGGTACAACTCGCAATCACATTCACGTTTCGATCGGGTCTCAATTCTCACACCAAGTCATTCAGTGTCAAACAAATTTTCATCCATTTTTCGCGTCTTTTTCAAAGTTCTACTTATTTTACCCCGTAAGATCTCGTCTTCAGCGCGACGCTCTCGACAGATCACTGCAACACGCAGAGCAGGTAAACACAAGTTCGCTCAGCAAACCAGACTGCAACTTGAACACACCTAAACGCAGTGTCGATGCACGATTTTACCTCCTTGTAGCTCACGACCAGACAGCTTTGTTCGTCTCGAGAGACCAGCATGATACGTTCGTCGGTTCCGCTGTCGAGCTATTACGGAAATGACATGGTGCACCCAATCGCAAAAATCTTCCCAGCACCAACCTTGTTCAGACAAGCGAGAACGTGTGACAAGTCGACGACAGGGTTGCCGTTCTCGTCCACTTGGTGGAATACGTAGTCGCGGAATAACTTGATGATATACCTGTCTCCCGTTTCAGACCAACGCGGTTCACGGGCAAATCTACCGGTTTGGTTGAGCAACCTGTCGAATCGTCAACGGCAAGAAGCACGCACTCTGGCCGCTCGTTGATGAACCCAAACTTGCACAGCAAGCGAACCAGACGTCCATTCTCAAGTTCACTGGCGAGCTCGTTCTCGAGCCTCTCGGCGCTACTATGACAGGCAGAACAGTCAGAATGCAGTTCCTAGCAGGTGACTTGTGTACCTACACCTGGGCCTCATCCATCTCGCGAAGCAACCGATTCTTTCCGATCATTTCAATGATTTGTGCAATATTCTGGATCCACCAAGGAATACGCAGTTAGAACCCCAACTTGATCCTAGAAAGGTAGGTTTACCTTGTGTGAACCAGGCTTAGAGATCAGGTACAACGCCAACGTCTTGACATCTACGGAATACGTCCTGCCCATCGTGTCCAGCGCTTTGGGTAACGTATTCATTGCCGCAAGGCTACCACAACACAACGTGATGATTAACCGTCCGAACATGACCAAGTCTTCTTGTTGAACAAAAGCAACATCTTGCCGCGTGTCATACACGAGTACGTCAACGATACCGCACGAACTAATCTGTAGCCTGGTGCAATGTGAGCGACATAAAGGTGAAAGCATGGAAGTAATCAAGGCGTACCGATTTTTTCCCGTCAGCAAAATCTTTGTTGGGTCAACCATGCGGGCCGCCAATCCTGCTTCGTGAGTCGCTCGTATTGCACTCGCAATTTGAATGATGTATGACCACAGCGTGGCTTCGGGAATGAGGACGTTTGTGGCCCCTCCGAACCTACTCTGTGAAAATGCAGATTCCTTGGGCCGCAAGTAAACGTCGAATAGCGTTTGCGAGTTGGGATGGTAGTCGTACGATACGACGAGAGCTGTGAGCCAGGCAGACATCAAAACAGCATAAATGCAGATGGAGCGAAGCACAGACAGTTATCGTTGAAGGCACGCGTTGTGAAAGCTTCCCGTACCCTAACGATATTGGGATGTTGGACTCGGGACCAAGCCTCGATCGCGCCAAACGCTGCCTGGTGCATGAGTCTAAAGTCTACACAGATCAGTTGCTGCGATTCTCCCTATCGCCAAAGAAAACACACTCTCGACTCGCCGCAGAGTGTAAGCTAGGCCATCGCTGGCATTCGTCGCGCGGTATACTGTCGAGAACCAGCTGAAGAACTTCCGTCGGTCAGACGGTGTCGGTTCGAGTGGAACGAGTGAATGATAGCCCTGAAGCTCTTCAGGAAGGTTATAAGGTGGGTATGGAATGGAATGAGCGGCTTCCGAACGCCTTTGGAGCTCTTCGCGGACAGCGTCGGACATAAAGTGCGACGGAACGAACGAATCAGGAATTGGCCGAGTATAGAGGTGATAGTCAAGCTGGGATGAGGCGTCAGGAAGCGTTCGTGGCTGTCCAGAGACAAGTGTGCAACTGACAGGTTGCCGCATAAAGGATTGAGTAGGTTGATAAAAGCCACTCAAAGATCCGACAGCGTCATCGAAATCAGCCTGGTGCATCTACATGATGGCTAAGCCTGAGAGCCAGGGCAAAGGCGAGCGACCAACATGATCATATAGGTGCGTGAGTGGATGCTCCACTTGTTGATATTCGTTTGCCACATCTTGCTCGTCGGGAGGAGGCTGGCTGGAACCACTCGTCGCCTGCTGTTGCGTGTACAGATCGTATTCGTCATGACCCGAGTAGTAGGGCGTGGGGGAGGTGCTAGTGCCACGTTTAGAAAATGGAGCAGTAGATTACATGGAGCTCACGAGGGAGAGAATGAGTAAGAATGAGGCGAGGTTGGAGATGTAGCAGCAAGAGAGTTAAAACTGGTCTTGGGTACAAACACGGGGGCGTTGACGGCTTGAGCGCTCAACGTAGCCGGTGCCGGAGAATCTGACCGATGTCTGGAGAGAGTTGGCATGCGGGAGGCCAGCCGAGAGATGGAGTCACTCACGCATTGGTGGTGCTCTCTGACTAGGGGAAACGTCAGCGTGGAAACGGGGATGCCGAACTTCATACCGGGGGATGATAATAGATACAGCCTTTATCTTGGAACCTACAGAAGCTGAGCAACGGGTCAGTGGTTGAGGAACAGTCATGGGGTATAGTATTACCCGTAGATGAGTATATTCTTGCACTGGCGTTGGGGCGATTCTGATGGAGGTTGGATGAGAAGGCATGAAGAGGAGAGGTACATACCCCGCTTTGGGAGATTTTTTTGGTCGTCTGATTGTTCCGCTGGACGAACAATCCTGACAGCCGAGTTGTATGGCTGGGGCTTCGCAAAATATGCCATCAAATCGTCCAGAGTCGTAGGATCACCGACGACACCATCAATTCATTTAAGATTAGTCATCTATCGGTAGATCCCGAACCAGATTTGAAAAGTAAACACCTCTGTGGCTGCACGGCAAGAATGAGCCTAACATGATGTACCCGGTAGTATGTATTGTATAATGTTCACACGACATGTCTAGTCTACCTCATCCTCACGTCGCGTCGGAGAAGCTGTGAGAACCGCATTCTTTCTCTTTTTGAGTGCATTGGCGTACGCCATACATATCCATTTGACATATCCGAGATCTTTGATCCTCCCGCGCTCAACTAACCTTGCGTGCAGCAAATCCACGTCACTAAATCCGATGACTGGGGGTACGCGGTCGTCCGTTGGTGTTACAACCGACGTAAGCCGAACCAACGGTCGCGCGGTCGACGATGATAAGGACGAGGGGTTCGTGAGTACCGTGCGGGTAGAAAGGATGGGAGGTTTGGCAAAGGGTTGAATGGTCGCCGATTTCGAAGGGAGCTTGATCGGCGTTGCTACCAGCGATGCATCGACCATGTCAGACTGGGAATAAGTTGGCTGCAGCACCGCGCTGGGTGGGTATCGAGAAACGAACAATCGTAGCAATGCCAGAGCGCCATCGATGTCGCCAGATCTACGAAAGGGGGTCAGGAAAGGAAAGTAGATGTTGGGCGGTATGGCGCACAATGTAAGCACTCTTCTCATGGCAACATGCGCCTTCTCTATCAGTCTTGCAAATGACCCAACATTTCCCTTGCCATCTCTCACGCCGTTTGCTTCTATAACCTCCCAACGCTGCCAGATGTCCTTAGCCCATCGGGCTGCTACACATCGGTCTTCCGGGCGTGCCATCGCACACCTCTCAAGGGTATTAATGTACGTGTATTCGTCAGGATGCAGCGCCTGTCCGCTTGATGAATCATTGAAGAGGGAACCGAAAACTTCCTGCGAGGCCTCGATACTGGCGTGTCTGTAGAATACAGACAAGTAAGCATTCAAGAGCACAGGCGTCAGCTCAACGTGCGCAAATCTGCCCACAAGCAAGCCACCTTGAGGGAAATGGTGCACCTCCTCCAGGGATAGAGACCTGTCTTGAACAATCCTGTTGAAAAGTGCTCGCGTTTCCGCAATGATATCGGAAGGTGTCTGAGGCGGGAGACGCGAAAACGAAGACATGTTCTTCACATCCTCCATTGGAACATCAAGGAAGACGTCGCCTCTCCTTGACTGCCCAGTAGATACGTAAGAGGGGGAATCGGCCATTTCCTCCGATTTGACCTCGTTTGCGGTCACTTCTCCAGTTGATCCCGTGCCACGGTCGATAAGTCGAGTCGTCTCTCTTCTGAATGGCGGCTTATACGACGCATAGGTGTGGAATACGTGAGTCATCAACTCCGTGTCCACCACCGAGTCTTCGCCACTCGCGCCATCGTCATTGCCTCGTACAGCTTCGGCAAGTATCCATCTAGCTTTCTTGAGGTCTCCAGCACGTTTGCAGCCTTCCAATAGCGCGCTCCATAAGCCCCTCCCGTTCACGCCAGTTGTTGGATATCGGTCGCCCATCTCCCTCGCGAGCCTCATGCCCTCTCCCAACCACTCTGGCCCAGCCCGGCCACATACTCTTATGACAGCCTCGTAAGCACCTTTCGTTGGCTTGACCTTATTTTCCTGCATGTTCATCCAGAGATCCAGGGCACGTTCAGGCTCTGGTCGAGAGAACGACCCGCATGCCCGAATCATCAGAGCATACAGGTGGGCATCGGGAACAGGGTGGGCAACATAACGCATGTGAGCGAAAAGATCCCAAGCTTGCGCTTGCGCGGCAGCACGTCCAAGTCTCGGGTCGGACGAAGGGCGTGTTTGGACGTTGAAAAGGGCAGAGATGACTCTGGTGTACGACTTGATTGGGGCGAAATGACCGTTGGCTTCATACTGATGCAAGACTGCGAGTGCACTCCTCGGAAAGCGTGTAGTAGTCGAATGAGAGGAGGAACCAACAGAGAGTGAAGCATTGACGATGTGGGCCTTGACATGCAGGTCCCGTTGATGTTCAGTTGGCGGCGCTGAGAATACGTTGATTAAGAAAAAACCATTTCAGAAAAGAAGGAGGACATACCAGACATTCGAGCTATGGACAACTCAAAATCTCGAGTATTCCCTCGCTTTGCATATTCTGTAAGCAAAACATTGATAGTTTCACTGGAAGGTTCTGTCATTTCCGCATGCGATGGTATACCGTCGAGAGCGGGGCTGGCAGTGTCCATTGTCATCAGGTCTTCATATAGCGCATGAAGATAGTCATCACTAGGAAGGCCAGTGACAGCTGCTAGCTGGGACGGTGGGGGTCGTGCGACTGCCTGCTGCAGTCGACGGCGCGGAACATGGGCAACTCGACGTCGAGGACGAGCATGAGAGAGCACCAAGTCTGCAAGTCTTGATGGGGCCTTGACCTTGATCGTCATCTGGACATTGGCAAAGTGACGAGTAAAGCTTGACTGCGTGGGAATATACGGACCAGTAACTACACGCGAAAACATTGCTTCGATGGCTTCAACACCGCCATTCGAAGATTTGGACGTCCCTGTCCTGTCTTCGCGGTCGACATCGTCAGGGGGTGTCGGTGCCACCTCTTTTACCTAGTAGATCTGCGTCTCGCGTGGTGACGGACTGGTGGACGAGAGCGAGGCGATTGAATAGAGATCGAGACCGGTACCGGACTCAACCCTGCGACAGGTCAAAAGAAAAGGTACGATGAGATATGGGGGTGAGATTGCACACTGTAACTCGTCGAAAACTCTATTATAACTTGACTGGACGCAACCTTTCGCAGATCTTTTCGTTGCTTTCACCATGTACACTGCGAGACAGCCCCACTCCATTTCAATCCTACACCGAACCTGAAGCTTGGGGGGACACCAATCAACGGGATTGTATCAAACCTGAGCTGCTGCATCCTTCTTGGCGGCAAATACCAAGAGGTCGCAGACACGCTTGGAGTAGCCCCATTCATTGTCATACCACGCAATCAGCTTGACGAACGTCTCGTTCAACATGATGCCGCCGGTTGCATCGAAGATGGAACTATGGGAGTCGCCAATAAAGTCGGTGGAGACCACAGACTCTTCGGTGTAACCAATGAATTCCTTGAGCTCGGGTGACTCTGAGGCTGCTTTCATCGTGGCCTTGATTGCCTCGTAGGTGGTAGGCTTCGCAAGGCGCACAACCAAATCCACAACCGAAACATCAAGGGTAGGAACACGGAAGGAAAGACCACTAGTGTGCAGCATCGTAAATAACAGTCCGGATAAATGTAGTAAATGAGTTATTGCTCACGTCAGCTTGCCATTAAGGCTGGGAATTACCTTGCCAACAGCCTTGGCAGCACCTGTGCTGGAGGGGATAATGTTACTGTTGACAGCACGTCCACCACGCCAGTCTTTGGCAGATGGGCCGTCGACGGTCTTTTGTGTGGCCGTAGTGGCATGAATAGTACTCATAAGACCTTCGACGATGCCGAAGTTGTCATGGATGACTTTGGCAAGGGGGGCGAGGCAGTTAGTGGTGCAGGAGGCATTGGAGATGACGGTGTATTTAGGGTCATATGCATCGAGGTTGACACCGCAAACGAACATGGGTGCATCTGAGGAAGGTGCAGAGATGATGACCTTCTTTGCACCACCTTTCAAGTGGGCAGAAGCCCTGAGTAAAATTTATGTGATCAAATCGGATCTGGCGACAAAAATCACACACTTTTCGGTGGTGGTGAAAACACCCTGATATGGAATATGATCAGAATTGACGCTCAGCTGCTGGGTATATACGGCCGCCTACCGTGGATTCGATGATGTACTCGGCACCGACGTCACGCCACTTGATGTTTGCAGGGTCACGCTCAGAAAAGACGGTGATGCTCTTTCCATTGATGATGAGTTTGCCGTCCTTGCTGGAGACCTGGCCTCGGAAGCGGCCATGTACTGAGTCGAATTTGAACATGTAGACCTAGCGTGGCTTAGCTGTATGATACAAACAAGGATCAAAGTAACCCACCATGTATGCAAGGTCAATGAAGGGACTGGGAGATGGAATTAGTTGAGAGTATGTCAGGGGTAGAACGAACCACATACTCGTTGACAGCAACGATGTTGATGTCTGGGTTGTCGAGAGCGTTACGCGCGACGATACGGCCGATACGGCCTGAAAGTACGTCAGACACACTTGTTTGTGATAGCCTACAAGTACCCTACCGAATCTATAAGAAAGAATCCATCACGGAGTCAGATCTGCTCGTCGGCAGGAATGGCGATGGGACACACCCGTTGATACCGACGTTGACCTGAAGGGCTTTGTTAGCAATGTGGATATCGTTCCTTAGCTGTGGTCCTCACCATCGTACTTGCTGGGAGGGATGAGGTAGAGAAGGGATGGGGAAGGAAAGGAATGAGGAGGTGTTTATATGCGCGAGCGATATCTAATCCGATTTGTCGGCCTGTTTTTCGCTCGGAGCTGGAACGTCGGGCCAGCCCGGCCTGTGCCGCAAGGTATTCCGAGTCATCCTGCGATGCCCAGTTCTTTTCTCACCAGGCAAGCGGTGCATTCGCCCTTGAAACCCGCACTTCCCAGGGCATCGGTCCAAAAACCTACCGAGTCCATCTATGCTTTCCCTTTGGAGGCTATCCGCCGACAGATAGCCACATAGATACCCAATTGCTGTTCGCCCATACACCTTCCTGTCTCACTCGAGCTTAACACGGACGGTCATGGTTTGAACGCTAAGGATAGATTGACAAGTAACAGATCAAAGGACACAGGCACACTGAGAAACCAACGCGACAAAGATAGTGGCGCTGTGTTGGGCGCAAAAACCAGCTTGCCTCGTTATCTCAGCTCAAAGCTATTTTTAGCTGCTCGCTGAGTCGCAACATATGACGTTATTCTTATTCCTAACAAACCCGATACAGGAACGTTTTGTTCGACTCACTAACGACTCGGTGGGTTACAGAATCGTTCTCTCAGAAACAGGGTTGAACAGTACACGGATCTGAGCACTGGGGTCTGAAATTTCGACAAACCAGGGTAGATTCAGAGCTTCCGGTAACCACACCGAGACGATAGCAGATCAATCACGCACGCCTTGCCTTTTACTCGTCTCATCGCTGACAACGCCGACGATGGGTCTGAGAGAAGCCCGCGCAGGAACACTGTGGGCCTCGATGCGATGCAAATAGCAGGGAGCAGGACAATTGGGCAACTACGAATTGTACAGTTTTCTAGATTTCGTTGATACGTGATCGATTGATCGTCGATCGTGAATATTGCAAGTATAGCGTATATAATACAAACGTGTATATGCAAGAGTAAGAGCGTCTGTCAGGCATAAAAGTCTGCACTCGTGTACCGTCACGCACAATAGACAGCCAACTCACCGTGATGGATATCAAACGCTAGACTCCACTGCTGCCAATTTCTTTCTCTCTCGACGCATGCCATGTTACGAACGCTCTCCGAAACTGGTCACATGCAACGAGGAACGAGATTACTGAGAAGACGATAACCAGTATGTCCAGTTTGCTGCGAGTCTGGCCAATGATGCTAGAAACGGCCATGACAACGGCAGAGCTGAGGGTCGCTATGAGTACTCGTCAGTTTGTCGGGATAGCCCATGTCATACATTAAGAATAATGCCCCAACCAGGCCTAGTGAAGACGCGTTAGTAACTGAAGAAAGCGAGAGATAAGTGGACTCACAGTATCTGAGAATCGACAAAGGAAACAGACCCACAGGCTGGTCGTTATTGATTCTACCTGCAGAAAATCACCCTCGACTTACTGTATTGGCGGGAACATGCTTGTACTGGATGTCCGTGAGGAAGACGGTGGCAGCGAAGTTGAACCTGAGCGGAATACGAGCACGAGTGTGCCCTTTGCCATAAATCCAACCCTTAGCCGGAGCTATCACAGCCCGAGTCCCGGGAGGACCAAATATAGAGAGCTGCGAAGAGCCTCTGGAGACCAGGGACCCATAACGAGTTTTCGACAAGATCGGCGATCACTGACCTCACGAAATGAACCAATCAGTTATAACTATTATTCAGTAATTTCTCTAGGTTACTGGGAACGAAAGCATGGCTACACATGAACACGAACACGCAAACATCAACCCGTCTACTCTGCCATACGACCCCAGGAACGACAGCAAAGGGGAATAGAAGATCATCAAGTGGAGGACCGGACGATCCATCAAAGGCATCATTTCTTCCGCATCCCCTTCCACCCGGTCAAAAATTCAACGGCACCAGACATGTGTGCGCGACGCGACCCAGTAAATGTTGCATGAAGGGCAAGTAAAAATGGGTCGAGTGGGGGCGCTTCCTTGTATTTTGAATTGGACTCGACAAACATGGGAGCGCCGTCAACTTGGCGATCATGACCCGCAAAGACGTTGTGGATAGTTTCCTCATAATTCTCGTGAGATATACAGGCTTCGTAGCGGTGCGGAAGCACACGCGGTCAGTTGGCGTGAATGGCAAGTCTCTAAATAGCACTTGTCAGTATACTCGGACCACTCCTTCAAGTGGTCGAATAGAGTGTGGACAGTGTGCTCCAACGAGATCAGACTCCAGACTTGGAGGACACCTCCTGATTCTGTAAAAGTATCAGCGAATTTTGGGAATCCGGGCGACTTCAGTATGGCCATAGCGCCAGCAGCACGACAAGTCTGGATAACAGGCGAATATAATGGAGGGCTCGGCAGCCACTGATGGATGGCACCTTATTGTACGCCCTGACGTCCTTGCTGTCTCTGTTGACTGCAGAGTCAATGTCTTGCGGAGTCGATTCGTTAAAGATGTTCGCTGCTTCGATAGACTTTGCGGAGTTCGGGATTACTGTTGAGCGATGATTCCGCGTATACATCTGACGACGCGGCGGCAGCCATCACGATCCAGCACCTGATTAAGCATGAGGAGCAGGGCGAATAAACGTTTACGCAAAACATACGCCTTTTTCCTGGAAATACTATAATTATAATCGGTGGACTCGATCGAGTTTATGATCATATCCTCCACGTATCAAAGGAAGGACGTGAAGGGGGTGAGGAGGGCGGTGGACACTGGATGATTGACGTTCGAACTTGAAACAAGTGTGAGCATGGAGCCCGGAAGAAAGGCTGGTTGAACCAGAGTATCCCCAGGCGGCGAGATGAACCACTTGACGAGTGCTGCGCTAGGAGTAGGGTCAAAGAGACCAGACTGAGCTTCAAACTCGAGGAAAAGGTGTCCAGCGACTCTGACAGCAGCGAGTTTCCCTCCATGGTGGGACCGTGCTCATATACTTTGCCAATAAGTTGGGGGGCATGCGCTTCTCGAGGGCGCTGGGTCGCTCAGACTCGATGGTCCGTTTCAGTTTCCCGATCTGGGCAGAGTCGAGCGCGGTCGTTTCGATGGTCGCCATGACTTGACGATAAGCGGGAGTCCGCGAGGTCTGAGCGAGGACGAGGCGCGTCGAGCAAGGTTTCTTCCGACCACCATCACGATGAGCTCGAATACGCCACTCGTCGACGTCCTCGCTGCCCATCTCCCAGCCTCAATCACGCCCGTTCTCCATTCTCAATCCCACAAATCCCTCGAAACCCTCCTCGCCTTTGCTCTTGGTGCTGACTGCCCATCCCGTCTTCTCGACGATCGCAATGACTGGTCACGCAATCAACCCGCTGCCCTCAGAGCGCTCCAAGACGCTATCGGGCCCACAGTCCAAAAACGTGCCCGTGACAGCCACGATACCGACGATCCCTCTCCAAAGCGACAAAAAACCACCGACCAGGACGGCGCTGACGACCCACCCCGTTTCACCCTTCCATCCATCTCCACTACCTCCCCCGTCCGCAAAAAGGTTGACATCACCGTCCATGCGTGTTCCATCCGCTTCGTCAACCCAACCACCCGCGCTCTCGAAGCGTCCGTCCCACTCACCGGCATAACCCGCGCCTTTCTGCTCCCCACGCGCAACAAGCCCAAGGGCCACTGGACCGTTGTCCTCCTCCCCGCTGACGTTCCTGACAAGGCCAAGGTGTCTCCCGTATCGGCCCAGCAGGTCATCTTTGGCCTCGACGCGCTCTGCACCACTCCCTTTGACACGACCGCGTACGCTCCCGGAACGTCCGCGCCGACATCCACCACCGTCGCCAAGGGCGCAGAAACCGCGCCCGCCCTCCGCACGTTCCTGTCGTGCGTCCCCGTCCCCCTCCTCGAGCCCTCGCTCGCCGTCTTCCGGAGCGCGTGCGCGGCACCCGGTGCAGGGCCGGGCGCGGCGGGTGTCAGCGCGTATCTCGGCGCCAAGGCGGGCACGGTGTGGTTCTTTGACGCAGGCATCCTCTGGGGCGAGAGCAAGCCGTGCGCGTTCTGGGCGGTTGGCGATCTGCTCCCCAAGGACGGCGTCCGGCTCTTAAGCGCCACCGGGCGGATGTGTTCTGTCATTCTCACCCGCAAACACGTGTCCGACGGGGCCGCGGATGGGGGAGGGGATGTGAGCCAAGGGAACGAGGACGTGGGGGACGAGACGGCGTTTTCGATGGTCGACGGGAGGGAACAGGACCCGATCGACGCGTGGACGCGACATCGGAAACATCTCTTTGGGAAGCGCTCCACGGTGGGTGATGGTAAAGCTGCTTCCTCGCGTGAGTCGGCGGCGGGCGGCGTCGCGGACAGGCGTCGGACGACACAGCTCGTCAACGGGACTGCCAAGGGTCCTGCATGGGACGATTCCGACCCGGACGATATCGACTTTGAGGTGGCTTCGTCAGAGGACCTCGAGCACAGCTCGACAGACGAGGGCGAGGAGAGCGAGGGCGAGGGCAGCGCGGGGAGTGGGACCGAGACTGACAGCCAAAATTCGGAGGGTATCGTGGAGAGCGGGGAGGGGCCCGAGGAAGAAGAGGAGCTCGACGAAGCTCGTCATCCGTTGCTCCGACCAGGGGCCATGCCACGCATGTCCAAGGCTGCGATCCGCACGGTGATGGACATGGTTCATCGTGATTTCGTGGACGACGCGAGCGAGGAAGAAGATCAGTTGGAAGAGTGATCTAGAGGCGCAGCATAGCATGGATATTTCCGCAAACACATGCTACATTACTGATGGCATTGGGCAATGATCATGGTACATGTATGAACCTCGAGCGCTCGAGGGGATGTCATGAAAAAAATCTAGAAGAATCTATACCAACGCAAATCCGTGTCCATTTCACAACACCACGAGGTCACATCGACCTCGTGCTTCTATCCTGGGTATTGTTAAGTCTATTAGATGGACGCCTTACCTCTCGGTTCATACGGCAACAGCAACGTCAGACAGCCCGCAAACAAGATCAAGCCGCCCGCGATGTACACCGGCACCGCCGTCGCCAGGTCTGCATACAGCGCAATGACAGGCGCCTATGGGCGTATGCACATCATATTCTGACTCGTCCTCATCCAAAGGACACGTACCATGATGCCAAACACCCGGGCTGCAGTAGCTGTCAGACCATTGCCCGTCCCGCGATCCTTGGCGGGGAATATCTCAGGAGAGATGGCATAAAGCACACCATACATTATCTAACCCCTCGTTGCGTCAATACAATCCAAAAGAGAAAAAAGAGAAAAGGAACCGCAAGGACGCACATTGCTGGCACACACGTAACCACAGTTCCACCCCAGAAGCTGGTTTGACGTCGTGGAGGTGGTACTCGCATAGAGGAACGCGCTAGTGAACCCTTTATTTCACGGGAGGTCGTTGAACAGTGAAGATCCCAGAAAAAGAAAAAAACTCGCCTGCGGAGATCGCGAGGCTGCCTTTTCGCCCGATGTACGGGAGCTCCACGGCCCATCCAGCAAGGAAGGCGGCGGGAACACCGAGCGCGCTCAGGATAACTTGCTGTGGTCACGAGGCGTGAGTATAGACCAATGTCACGGCCACGAATACGTACGTTGCGGTAAGTGATGTATAGCGATCCGTCTCCGAATACGGCACCGCGACTAGACAACCTTCATAGAAGGTCGGCTGCGTCGATCGAGTAGTAATGGTAGCCCCATCCCCACTCACAAGTAAGGCAAAAAATTGTTGTAGAGCGTCGACGCGAGACCAATGGTCCCTTGTGTATGAAAAACAATTCAACTATGGCATCTCAGAACAAGCGGGAGTAAAATCATACCCCAAAGAGCGATGAGCATGGTGGTAGACCGAGCCATCTTTGGAGTGGCAAACAGCGCCTTGATGTGATTTGAATGGTACTTGGAGTCCTTGGACAAAATGTCACGCCGCGTTATCGGTGGCAACGGATCCCGATCCCGTCCTGAAGCCTCCAGTTCCTCCACTGTGAGCGCTGTTGTCTTGCCGTTGTACCTCGCTAGCCGGTGGATGATCTCGACTGCTTCCGCGTCCTTGCCGATGCTGGAGAGGAATCGTGGACTTTCAAGGAGGGTAAAGACGAAGAAGCGAATGCCCCAAAGGAAAAGGGTGAGCCCACCAAGAGCGAAGAGAAGGTACCTCCATCCCATATTGTTGGACCTGTCGCAATTCTTAGGGGAGGAACAAGAGAAATTGGCAATCAAGGGCCACGCAATCTGTACAGAGCACATTGGCGCATCAGAGCGAAACAGACGAAGCTCTTCTCGGACTTACAAGACTAGATGTGAGTTGTCCCAAACACCACCAGATGGAAAGTATTGTCAAGAGGTACTGATGAGATGCAGGGATGAAATCTGGTGGGAACGATCAATCGTGCGATTTTGAGTGAACAAGAGGGTTATTTTACCTAAAAATACAGCCGAGTCTACAGGCAAATTACCTCGAGTGGACTTTAATGCACCATTCGTCGTGAAACTGGACAAGCTTACCACCGACACCGACGCCAACGACGGCGATCAAAGAGGCCAAGGCGACAAAGTTGGGTGAGCTCCCAGCAGCCAAGCCGAAAACGCCTGCGATGAAAAGCGTCGAGTTAAAGGACCACCTACACTATTTTGTCAGACACGTCGAGATGACCAGATGACAGGCTGACTTTCGCCCCCAGACATCACAGCCGAGGCCCCAGAAGATGGCCCCGACAAAGAGACCAATATTGGACGCTAAAGACAGGAACGGGCCGTTGAAGTGGAACTCGTAGATGACAGGAGTTAGGATCAGTGCGCTCAGCAGCTGGCAGAACGTTGTTCAAATATCAGACACCGCCGTTCTGGGGCGCACTTACGGGCCAGACACTGTCGCTGTGAACCAAGTATGAGTATGGGCATCGGGCGAGCGGGAACACGAGGACTTACGCAAACCACCCAAAGCCGGCCACGAAAAATAGATACCACTACGTCGGACGGTGCTTAGCGTCACACGAGGCCCTCTGTTT
>JBBPLW010000121.1:0-41731 GCA_038089995.1 Tylopilus balloui
AACCTCACCGAGTACAAGGGGATGTTAACGCTCCCAAGTCTGTGTTAGACGATCATGCTCTTAGATCATGGCAATCGCTTGTATTCAAACCGGATAGCACGCCACGGTCAACTTGTCTCCACCGTCACGCATCTTCCTCATTCCAATCGCTTGTCGGTTTCTACTCCTTCCGATATCCAACGCTGATTCAATAGTTATTCAATGATTTCGCCTTCGTTGAGCAGGAAAAACGCAGGGCGTACGCAACCCTACACATCCTGGCATCAAGCCTGGTTTCAAACTGCAGGGGAATGGGGATGGGGCGATGTGAGGAACAACCTTGGGATAGGACCTGAGGACGGGCTTGGACACAACGCCTTCATTCCCAAACTCGTTTATATCGCTCGTGGTCTTCTTCATTCTGCTAAGAAAATCTCACCAGGAAAGAAAAGATGGGCATCGCTTCCAGGACGAGGCAAGGGAGTTGACATCTTGGCACGGCTCGAGTTCGTGAGGCGGCGGAGAGCGACTGCATCACTTTATCGACCCGTCTCGGCTCGATGATATCCCGAGTTACAGCGAGAGAGTCCGCCCAGTGATCTTGCCCCATTGATGCCCCTTCCTGCGACTTGTTCACCAGATTCCACATCCTCACAGTTGAGGTCTGGCTGACAGTTCCGGTGACAACGTGTAGTCCGCTGGGAAGATACGCAACGGTGGAGATACGACACAAAAGTCCCCTTTATCACGACTTCATTTCTTTTATTCGGCGGGATCCCTGTGTAATATGGCCATATCAGCAGCATGTATCCGCCCTGCCAGAATCTTGCCGCTACCAGAAACGTTACTGTTTGTCGATTCGTCCAACTGCCCAGCTGCCTACGACAGAACCATCGACTCCTCTCCACCCTCTTCTTCTGCCGACTCCTCCATTGCCATCGCCACTGCTCCATCTCCCTCTCCAGGCCCCTTCCCCTGCCCCTGTCCATCTCATTCCCCCCGTCTCCGCAGGTGAGGGTAGCACAACTCCCTCTCCTCCATCACAGTCTCTACATCATCCTCATTCAAATCGCTCGTCGCCTCCAACTCATTCTCAAACTCGATATCCAACGCCAACTCCGCGTTTTCGCCTTCGCTCAGCGGGAGAAAACTAGCGAGTGCATAGGCAGCGTAGCCGACCGCGCCTGACCCTAAACCGGTCCTGAGCCCACGACGCGCGAATGAGATGGAGATTGATGCGAGAGATGACCATGGGAAAGGATCTGAGGTTGCGCTTGAACCCACCGCCGTTCACGAAGCCGTTTACGTCGTTCCAGGCCCACCTCGATCCATTTAAATATCTTGCCGCGCGACAGGTGTGCGTCGTTCCCATGGCCTGGACCGCATGAGGAGGGGGCATGTGTACTGGGAGTGACGGTCGAGGTCTCGGGAACTAGCGTTTGCCGGGAGGAATGCACTTGCATCACCTCATCGATTGTTGAGGCTCGATGGTCCGCTTCGTGTGCCGGTTTTCTAGGATCTGTCGATGAAAACGTGAAGCAAATGAATACAAAGACACATTGAGACGAGATGGAGAATAGTATACTTGTTTCGTCCAACCGGGACGACACATGCAACGATTTGGCAGAGGACTCGGGAGACGTAGTCGACATAAAAAGTTTGGGTGTCTGGAACGAGAGCATCAGCGATCCAAAGAAACGGTGTGCAGTGGGAGGGACATACGCAGATGGTTCGACAGGCGATGGCTGGTATGCTTTTGCGAGCAAGGAAGATTCACGAAGCGAGTCAAGAAAATAAAGGATGTTGATCGGGTGGTTAATGGATCCCTGAGGACAACGTGTCAGTTAACAAAAATTTGGGCGTGGAACAGCTGCGTCACTGGCGAAAGGCAAAGCGTATCAAGCGAAAACGACATACCTTTTGACATTCCTTGATGATACACTCCCATAGGTCCTCTCCACATCTTGAAAAATACTTGGGCGCATATCCAACCACTTTTTGGATCGATTGTCGCGTTCTGGGAGACAAAAGCGTCACAGTGCCGTGCGAAGAGTGCGGTCAAAAGAAAGTGCTCACGCGTTTAATTTTCGGAGGAGACCCAGGGACCGCACCGGTACTTTAAATGGGTCCATGGCGACTCGTCTGCGATCGTGTTGGTCTGCTATTCGCTGTGTTTGAGTCCGAGGGAGGTGGCAGTAAATGTGCTATATCAGATCGGCTTGTTGTGCTTTGTCACGGTTGAGTTCCACTCTTGCCCAGTTACCGCCACCATCCAGACTCTGCGGTCTCATGCCCTCACCTTGCAGCCCGAGTCTGACATATGTTATGTTGCAGGTTGAGGAAAGACGACATATGCCTTGCTTGCAATCCGGACGCTTGACCCCTTTTCCCCACCGGATGACCATGAGGACGGAAGCAGCGAATTTTGGTACAAGACATCGATACGTCAACTCGGGACGTCACGTGGTGTCTAGATAACATGCCAATGATCATCGACCCCGCGCCTGAGCCATCCCCGTTCACACTTTGATCGCCTGATCAAAGCCTTAGGCGTTCCCGGATGCTTACGAAATCCTACTACGGTTCAATAGCCTTCGCACTACTCTTTTCGTCAACCAATGTGCAGACAAAGTGCGTGGCACAAACGACGAATGGGTTGTCGTCATGGTACTCCGCCCAAGCGGGTTCAGGAGGCTTGGAGCATTCAATCACCTCCAAGGTCAATAAGAAACAAAAATAAGGACATTCATTTCACGTTCACAATTTCTTTCGACGTCGTCAACGACCGCACATTTGGCACTGTCAACAATGTCTCCCCCATCTTCATCTGTGTCATTGCGTCGACGTATACGACTGGTTACAGTTCGCGTATGAGATGCTGGTGGATCTGTTCTGCATGTAGCAGATCTTGGCTAGGATGCACTAGCCGGTACAATTCAAACCTCCCGCAGAGTCCTTGGATTGGTACGTGTTGAACGTCTTGCAATAACGTGCGACGTCGACGTCAGCCGAGGCATTGAACCCTCCATTGGAACGATGGGTTGTACTCCATTTCTACAGAGATAGGATCCGTCAGCGTGTGACCGACGAGGAAAAAAAAGGATGTGACGCACGCTCGGTGACGAGATACCACCACGTCGCATTCAGCGGGTCGTCGACGCCCCAGGTAATATTTTGACCACATGCCTCACGCGTGCTGTACCCTAGCACGTACATGGGGCCCACCTCGGTCTGGACGTCCAGCTGTATCATCACAAGTACATCGTTGTAGGCACAACCGATCGGTGCGTACTTATCCGTTCAAGATGTCGAATGTCTAGATGGAGTCATAAATCCACGAAAGGATGACGCTCTCCATTTTGCACGTGGAAGCCTACGGTAATTGATGGCCACGATTGTGATGCATCAAGGATAGCATTTTGAATGCTCCGGGCTGTTTCCTAGCTACTCAGCGGGACCCCCGCAACCGTCCTCATGGCGTAGGAAGCACAATTACCTATGAATCGCGTGCTACCAGCTGGCCACGACAGCATTTGGAACGTGACGAGACATGGCGAGCCACGAATTTTGAACAGGGAACTGCTTTGCTGTCTCCATAGTCATAAGTGCCCATGAATTATTGGATGGCGATGAGAGACACTGAGCACGAGGCCGTAGCGACGGTGGCCGAAGTAGCACATAGCGACTGTGTGTAGCTCACGGCGAGGGCAGGAAATGAGGAAATGTCCTGCACGTGGTAAGTTGTCGGCATTGAGTAGTTAATTCGTCAACACGGTTTGATGTTTCGAAGGTTCAGGGAGAACTATCATGAGAAGTAGAGGCACGCTGAAATGGTGGGATGAGTCTTCTTGTCGACTACTCGAGAGTTTTCATGACTCAGGCTAAAATGAGCGTTTTCAGGCATCATGACAATAGCCAAGCGCGCATTCCACCGGGCGATATTTGAACGGAGTCGTCGTGCGCAGACACTGCACAAGGCATGGGACAACGTATTCAAATATTCCCAAGTTTTGAAAAGGGAGCGAAAATAGCAATCGTTTCATTCCTTTATGTTGTGCGCGAATGTCATTGAGTGCAGGGTTGTTGGCAATCGACTGAATATACAAATACGCTTGTTGTTGTAAAATCTGTGGAGGTTCCTGTGACAATGGCAGTAGACAAGGATCGACGGTGCCGTTCGACCATATGGATCAGTCAACGTTATTGAGATGAGATGAAAATGCCATCATAGCCGACGTACCTTAGGGAAGTTGGCAGGATCTGTCAGATTATCTGGGCATACCGTGCTCTGCACACAGATCATATGATATAAAATTATCGCGACTGAGTCAAATTACTGACTGGGGCTGCGCTAATGAGGCGGTTGTATTGTTTCAGCACATATACTGAGACCGAGAATCCGCCAGGAACGGGGAGTATCACATCAGTGGCGGGCCCATCGTTCACACTCACCGCCTCTAGAAGCACTAAGGACCCTGATGAGGTCAGCATTGTGATGCCGATGCCCTAGTACCTACGCAAGGTTTTCCCTTGTATTTGGCCATGCGAGGATATTAGCACGGAAACCGAAGGCACGATGCTCGGTGAAGTCCACAGGGCCATGTGGTCTGTTGTGCAGCCGGCATGCTGCTCATACACGTTCGTCGAATCAGTACCGCATCCGATGACGGTAGGGGAGCTAAAATAATAACCCTAGGCACTGATAATTTCTAGAAAAGGGGGATCTCATCTCCAAGTGTCAAGCCGTCGTCTCATAAACGGGGACTTACGTTCGCCAGCTAGAGGGAGATCGTAAGCCGCGTGAGGTATTTACAGAGACTCGTGTAGGAAAGGCAACTCCCATGGTCACCTCGAATCACTTTTACCGGTCAAGTGCAAGAGTGATCCGTCAGAGACGGAGTGCCGTCTGGCATCGCACGTAGAGGGCTGGATCCAAAATCTGAGGGTGCGAGAGACTAACACCCCATGGTAGTGGTACAGTAAGCAGACCGCGGAAGGCGAGATTTTGATCACCTAAACAAGGGGGTGTCATTCGCTAGCGGCTCGCACGATAAGGAGTGATTTTTTATCTGCAAGAATTCCGTTGCCATGGAATACGACTTACACTTCCACGATGTCGGGGAGCTTCAAGATCCTTGCTGGCACTAGTCATCAACTCATCAGCTGGCGATTAGCGATTCGTTGGTGACGCTAGCATGCAAGACCGTGAATGACACTCGTTGGCAATGTCCCCAGGGATCGTAACACTTGACGGAAACCTGAAACAGGGTGGATGCAGAGCGGAAATATGATCCAAGCTAACGTAGTCCTGGTGCGCGGCTTTTGTCGAACGGACTGATTCGCCCTATCTGCGAGAAACGGTAACGTTATCGCTTGACGATTCTGCCGGTGTCAGCCCGGCCGTGCGATCGTGGTGATTGCAAGGCCGCCGCGACAAAGTCCGAGGAGTGTCTCAGCGTCGAGCAATGAGCTGGTGCTTGCCCCGGATGTCGACTAGGATGAGCTCCACGCTGGCAGGCTGTCAGAGTACGCGATGAATGACAAACGAGTGACCCAAGTGAGGACGTGACACGCATTCATTGGCCCCACGTCAGGGAAAACACGACACATCGGACTTGAATTTTCTCTCGTGCCCTCTTTTCCTCCAACCACCAGCTCCAACATATCGTACGCGTCGACTCATCACGGTCGCCCCATTTTTCACGTATAAAACCCCTCTGTTCCTCACCTAACCCCCCGGCGTCGTTCCTCCGTCCTCTGTCCTTTGCAGCGTCGCGGGAACTCATCTTCGTCTGCAAGGAGTATTTCCCCTTTGCATGTACTCAAACCAGCTCGGTAGCACCCATAATCCCCACCGAGGCACCAAACACACGAGCGCAGGTTTTCTCGCCGCTCACTGACATCGCTCGTCTACCACCAAAAATCCCTCATGGCTCCCCAGTCCTACGCGCCCACTTCGGGATTCAACACACCCGACTCTGAGCTCGAATCACTCGTCCCAATCCATCCGACTGCTGTTCGTCGCCCAGAGTATATCACGGTCAACTCAGAGAACACTACCTACACAGACGAGCACATCACTGCCAAGTACTTTTATCGCGGTGCCGACGTCGTTATTTCGGACGGTCAGTTCAATGTTACTCCCACCGTGAAGCAATACGAGTTCCAGACTACCCGTAAGGTCGGGAAAACCGGGTACATACATGACCTCTCTATACCCTGCATCCACTGATGAACCATCGCAGGCTCATGATGATCGGCATAGGGGGTAACAACGGGTCCACCCTTTGTGCCACTATCCTTGCGAACAAGCATCGTATCGCCTGGCACACCAAGGATGGTATTCAGCAGCCTAATTACATTGGCTCTGTCCTTCGTGCCTCTACTGTTCGCATCGGTTCAGACCCTAGGACCTCGAAGGAAATTCATGTCCCCATCTGCGACGTGCTCCCAATGGTTCACCCTGACGACCTCGTCCTTGGTGGGTGGGATATATCTAGCATGCCCATAGACAAGGCCATGGAGCGTGCTCGTGTGCTCGACTATGATCTCCAGCGACAAGTGAAGCCCCACATGGCTCTCCTTGGCTCTCCTCTTCCTTCCATCTATTACCCTGACTTCATCGCTGCCAACCAAGAAGCCCGCGCTGATAACGTCATTTCTGGCACTGATAAACAAGCACATCTCGAGCATATCCGTGCGGACATTCGTCGCTTCAAAGCCGAGAACCAGCTTGACCGTGTCATCGTCTTCTGGACTGCCAATACCGAGCGTTACAGTGATATTATCCCTGGCGTAAACGACACGGCTGACAATCTCCTTGCTTCTATCCGCTCCTCGCACTTCGAGGTATCTCCCTCGACCCTCTTCGCTGTAGCTACCATCCTCGAGGGTGAGCCTTTCGTGAATGGTGCACCCCAGAACACGTTTGTTCCCGGTGTTATTGATCTCGCTGAGCGGGAGAAGTCTTTCATCGGTGGTGATGACCTCAAGTCTGGGCAGACGAAACTCAAGTCCGTCCTCGCCGAATTTCTTGTGAACGCAGGCATCAAGCCATTGTCTATCGCGTCTTACAACCATCTTGGTAACAATGATGGCTACAACTTGAGCGCGGAGCCCCAATTCAAGAGCAAGGAAATTAGCAAGAGCAGTGTCGTCGATGACATGGTTGACGCGAACCGTCTGCTGTACAAGCCTCCCGCTCCCGGTGCTAAGGGCAAAGCGGCCAAAGGCGAGCACCCTGACCATATCGTTGTGATCAAGTATGTTCCTGCGGTCGGTGACTCTAAGAGGGCTATCGACGAGTACTACTCGGAGATTTTCTGTGGTGGCAGGCAGACTATCAGCATCTTCAACGAATGCGAGGTATGTATACATCACTCCACTTGACTTCACTTTTTCACGTTTCTCTGCAGGATTCTTTGTTGGCGACGCCTCTCATCTTAGATTTGACGATCCTAGCGGAGCTGCTTACCCGTGTCAAGTACCGTGATCTCTCCGCGGATCAGGCTAGCTTTGCACCACTCTACCCTGTGTTGTCGCTCTTGTCCTACATGTGCAAGGCGCCTCTAGTCAAGCCTGGTACGGATGTGGTCAACAGTCTCGGGAGGCAGCGCAACGCGCTCGACGCTTTCCTCAAAGCCTGCGTCGGGCTGGAAGGAAACAATGACCTCCTGCTCGAGACGCGCATCTGGTAAAGGGTGACTAGAATAACGCCGCCCGCATAACGTTCCTCATCTCCCGATCAACCCTTCTTGTTTTTTTTTTGTTTCTGATTTCTGCGGACCAACCAGGGTTTTCAACAACCGTACGCTACTTGTCGTCGCCATCGCCTAGACCGTACGTCGTACATTCAACCGTCGACGAACGTTGCGTTTAGATTTCCGTTTGACTTATCTTGCATCTGACATCCATTCGTGTCTCTCCGAGCGCTGTATACCGTTTAAAAATGAACAATGTTTTGATCGCTTACCGTGCTGAGCGCACTGACGCCTCGCGTGGTCTCCAATGGTTTCAGGAACTGGTTCTCACCTGTCGTAGTTGCTGGCGTGGCAAGCTCACCTCGAGAACCGTTTCACTGTCATCTAGGCACTGGGATGCTTGACGTTGGCCTTGGATCCAAGCAGCTCAGAAATTCTAGACCTCTGATCTGTTCAGGCAATGCACTCCGCTATCACAAAATCGACCCTTTGTTGTTTTTCATCCTCCAGTACCTCGACAATAATATATGGTCTCCAAATTGTATACTAGTCATCAGATCCGTCTTCCCCCAGCCTGAGGTCATCCACACAGGCCCGCAGATCCGCTCAGAATATCCCCGTCACGCTTTCCTCTCCATCCGCGACCATCTCCTTGAGCACCTCCCGTGCATCCCGCGCCGGACGTGACACCGCCGGGTGCTCGTCCGCCACGCTCTCCTTCACCTTGAGCGCCACGCTGCGCAACACCCCCAGTTTGCCAAACAGCGTGTCGTCCGCCGGGACGCGTTCATCCTCTCCCTCGGGCCGGAGAACCGCGAGGATGGTGTGGGACGACAGCGCCGATGGGGGCGTCCCAGAGACGAGGTAGGCACTGATAGAAAGGTATCGATCAGCCCCCGTACCGCCATGACGTCAAGGAAACACGCCTTACTTGACGACCGACTTGAGCGACCGCGGATGCGTCGACAGCGAGGCAACGAGGCTCGCCATCGCGTGTATGTAGTGATCTGTACGTGCGTAGAACGCGTCAGATGGATATCAGATGATGCGAACCCCTTTCGCCGACCTTCGTGTGTCCCGCGGAACGCTTCGTGCACCAACTCGATGCATGTCTCCCTGGCCTTGTCGCCTACCCCGCCGTGCACCACCGCGCTCCGAACGACGTGCGACAACGCGAGCACAAAGCTCGCTGCAATCTCCTCCCCACCTCCCCGTGCACCCGCGATGAGTTCTGTCACCACTGGATCTACACGCGGCTGGCTGCGCATCAGAATACCGAGCGCATCCGCAGCGCGCGTGCGCACGACAATACTCGATGGATCGCTGACGGACTTGACAAACGTCCGCTGCAGCTGCGGGAAGAACGGTTTGACGTGGTTCGGTATGCGCTCCAGCATCACAGCGAGCGTGGACAGAATCGCGGTCTTGACGCCGGGCGGATACGTCGTCGCTTGCGTCGCGACACGGATGAGCGGACCAGTAAATGGCACGACGAACGGCTTGATGGCAGCTTCGTCAGTACGCTCGACGAGGTCTCCGATCGCATAGGCAGCGTTTTCGCGTTGCTCGTTGCTTCCTGCTGTGAGACCTGCGATAATGATGGGGACTGTGGGTGACACCCCTTTGGGTAGACTGAACCCGGGCACGGTTCGTCCCGGGGCGCCCGTCCCTTCGATAGTTCGACGGAGAGAAACGACCAAAGGTTCCAGTTCGTCCTTGGGTACGACCTTGACGAACGTATCAAATGCCTTCCATGCCGCGGTATGAACGCCGACGTTGACATCGTCAAACAGCGAAACCAGCTGTCGGACCCAATCCACGCGGTACAACGACGAATCCAGCTCCGATTCCTTGCAAAAGACAGAAAACAGATCGCAAGCACTCGCACGACGCGTCGGTGCGTCGCTCTTTGTCCTGCACGTCCCAAGTCAGACAATGGAGGAAAAGGGGTGCGCGGTTAGCATACCATCCGAGCAACAGCAACATTAATGTGTTCAACCCTTCCGGATCCTCGATCGATCCAAGCAACGCACGCAATGTCTCGTCCAAGGCGGCAAGCAACTCTTCGTCTTTTTCCTCCTCTAGAACCTTGGTCAATGCATTCAAGATGACCGTCAGACGCTTGCTGAGTGCGTTGCCAGCCACCGTAACGAGAGACGCGAGCGCACGCGCGTTGAACACCGTCATCGGGGTCGCGACCAGCGTCGGGATCAACACGGGGAACACCGTCGTCGCCCGAATCTGGCGCATACATCTCCATCAGAGATCTCGACACCTTTCTCGATCATACGACTCACCGACATGACCTCCCGAAGAGCCTGGAGGGCCGTCCCAGAGCTCTCGCCGGGCTGACGGAGGGCTTCCAGTAGAGTCGGTATCGTCTGATCAATGGCCTTGGCCCCGATGTGCTCCTGGAGCGTGTCAAACGCCTTGGCCGCTGCTGTCCTGACAGTTGCATCGTCATCCACGAGCGAGGTCCGAACCACGTTGATAATCTCGGTCTCGTGGTCCTCGCGCTGCGTATCAGTGGTGCTTTCCCTGTAAAAGAAACACCGTCAGCAAAGAGGAAAACGGCATCGAAGAAGAAGAGGGGTAGACATACATGATGTCCGACAACATGAGGCACACGCCTTGTCGAGTGTGTGCATCCGGCGACGCGACCTTGCTCTGCAAAATTGGAATGATCTCGCCCAAGATCTTTTCGCCAAACTTGCGACACAGCTCGGCGGTCGTACGCGTGGCAGTCTGTGCATTCCTCGTCAATCAGAAAACACGCATTTCCAAGCAAGGGAGAAGGGGAGAAGCTGACCTCTTGCTGCTCAAACTCGTCGCTCGAACATAGTTTGACAAGCCGACCGACCAACTCGGGCAAAATCTCGCGAACTAGGGAAAGAGGAAAGAGAAAAAGTCAGCGTACTACTCCCTCCTCCGCGTCGCTCCGTACCTGTTCTCGGCGTGTTGTGCACGAGCGCCTTCCAAATGTGAATGGACGACTGGCGGACGACGTTGACCGCATCTTGTCTCGCCAGGTACAACGCCGACAGAATACGATCCCGCCGTTCGGCGCCCAACACCTCGGTCAACGCCCGACGAGACGACTCGGCCACAGCAGCCTCCGCCGTCTCTTCGTCGTCCCCTGTCTCGGGCTTGCTCGTAATCCCAGACACCTTGAACAACAGTTCGCCGACCAACGTGATCGAGGATTGCTAGCGACCAAAAAAAGGGGGTCAACGAACCAGACACGGAGACGACCAAGAAACCCTCACCCTGATCCGCCACCCAGGATCAAATATCCCCTGTTCCAACTCGGGCAACAACAAATCGATCGCTCTGCTCGAATAATTCGTCACAACCATCCTCGCCGCGCGCATCGCCGCCTCCCTCACGTACTCCTCCTGATCGGACAACCCGCTCAGGATCGGCGCGACGATCTTGGACAGGTGCGGCTGGAACCGGTTCCCAAACGTCGCAGGCAGATAGACGAGGAGCGACATGAACCCTTCGCGGACGGTGCTCCGCGGGGACTGTGCGTTGGCGATGATGTCGGGCAACAGACCTTCGAGGCGGTCCATGCCCAGCCCGGAGAGGACCTCGCTCAGACCCTGAGCCGCACCCTGCCGATCGACGCCCGACGTCTCCGTCTTGAGCGTCCTCAGCAGGTCGGGCACCAGATCCGGAAAGTGCACCTCCCCGAGTCGCTCGACGAGCGTCCCGAGGGTCTTGGCGGCGGTCGCACGTGCCTCCGGTACGGGGTCGACGAGCACGACGTGCACCATGGGCAGCAGGCTCGATAGGTATGGCACAAAGTCTTTTGACTCCGTCAGCGACGCCAAATTGCCCACGATCTGGGCTGCTTTTTTCTTGCCGTCCGCCCCGCGCTCTCTCAGTCCCCGTTCGATGATCGGAACGACCTAGCCCGAGAACGCACGCGCGATCAGTTTAACTTAAACGAACGAACGAACGAACGAAACCACGCACGATCGCCAACGACGAATGATCGATGTAATGCATAAACGACGTCTTGAGTAACGCTGACAACGCGTTCGTCGTCTTGCCTGGGTCCACGAGCGCCTTGAGCAACGTCGGCACCAACGCTTGGATCTCTGGGTTACTAATCACCTCTCCAAACTGCTTCAAGCTCCTGTTGGCAGACGCCTTGACCTGCGCGTGCGTGTCCGTGAGCACGCCCGTCAGCCGCGGTATTACGATCGGAAGCGAGAGCGAGAGTTGGCGAGGAGAACAATAGGCCATCATCCCCAGCAACTCGATCGAGCCTTTTTTGGACCGCCACTGTTT
Source organism: Tylopilus balloui (assembly GCA_038089995.1). Lineage (NCBI taxonomy): Eukaryota > Fungi > Basidiomycota > Agaricomycetes > Boletales > Boletaceae > Tylopilus > Tylopilus balloui. The sequence continues at coordinate 11,976 of JBBPLW010000121.1, forward strand.
CTCGTCCAAGCCAGAAAGCAGCGAAGGCAGGATGAGCTTGACGCCGTATCCCGACATGTTGCCCATGATCACCCGCGCCGCGTCTTGCGCAGCCTCGCGCACGTCCGTCGATCCATCCCCAAACGCCGTCAACAAGATGGGCAGCATGAACGTAATGTACGGCTCGAACAGCCGTCCGAGCGTCGACGACAGCGTCTCGAATGCAAACATGGCCCCCTGGCGAAGCTCGAACCGTTTCTTGTCCTCGGCGGCAACACGCAGCCGCCCGATCACGTCGTACCGCTTCATCCCGCCTATCCCGAGCCCCTTGATTGCGCCCGCCAGACCGTACGCCGCACCGCGTCGCGCGGCATACTTTGGCGCGTCAAACAGCGTCTTGAACAGCCCATCGATCAACAGCCCGCTCCGATCCTCGCCCATGAGCGGCACGAGCGGCACGAGACAGTCCGACACCGCTATCTGCACCTGCTCTGCCGGCGTCTGGAGCGCCACCACCAGTCTGTCCACGATCCCCGGGATGCGCGCGTCGGATGCGCGGAGATGGCGCGCCGCACGACCGAAAAGGATGACGACCGCCTCCTTGATCTGGTCCCCCGTCTCGCTGGCCGGACTCGGCCCCGCGAGGTGCGTCTCGAATGTGGACAAGAGCCCTGCGAGTTGCGACGCCCCGTGGTGGTCGATGACTGCCGCACCGGCGCGTAGCATCTCCCGTCGTACGTCCGGCGATCGGTCGCCCAGCGCCTCGTCCTGTATGAGGAACCGAAAGAACGGCTCGACCTGTGTCCCGGGGAACGACGGTGCAAGCCGCTCAAACGCCATAGCAATCGCGACGCGGGTTGGCCACGGATCTGCACGGTCCAAACTGTGCGCAATCACCATTCCCTGTGTTTCAGCTTTCAGTGGCACATCCAGACAACGAAAAGAGAGGATAAACGCACGTATGCATCAAATTCAGGCGCGAGGATCTTGGCCTGGGCGAGACGCATTCAGGCACGTGACCATTGTACAACACCGTGAGCGCCTCACCTTTTCTCGATATAACGCCTGCAGCGCATCGATCGTCTCATGACCCATCTGCGAATGATGCTCGACCGCAGCCGCAATCGCAGCCGCCGAACTCGTCCTCACGTACGCGTGTTCGTGCCCTATGACGACGAGATGCCTCAGAACAAAAAAAGGGGGTGATTCGGCCTAACAACGGCAACGCGGACTCACCCAAGAAAGCAAGCATGTCCCCCAGGAACCCCTCGGACACGTCCAACCCATTGTCCTCCCACACATGATTCGCCAACCGCGCGTTCTGCTCGTCCTCGTCGTGGCACGCGACCCACAGCTGAGGCGACCAATCCAATTCGGTCAAATCAAACGGCTGCCCGCCCTGTTAGGAACGCACAGGGACCAGGAAAACAACGGCGACGTACCTGGAGCGCTTGCAAACACGCATTGCGTACGTGCGTCTCTTGGAGGAGCGTCCCGCCGATCAACACCCCGACTTCGTCCTGTGTCGCATTCGCCTGGATCGCCTCGCCCAGATCGACGAGGAGCGACGACGCGTCCTTGCTCAACCGTGGTTGCATCCTCACCACGTGCAACACGTGTTCGAGGGTCGTCTTTCGGGGAAAGGCCGCGTCTGAGACTAGGGTGGCGAACAGCCGAGGGCGTAAGTGATGGGAGACGAACACCCAAGAGAGAGACTTACATTCGCTTCGATGAAACTTGATCACGTCCAACACGAGCGCCACCTGCTCGAGCGCCTCGTCACCACCCTGTTCGCCGCCCTTATCGACACCCACCCCGCCTTTCTGCGCGACGCGCCCGAGCAAGAAAAGGGCAAACGAAAACGTCGCCGCATCGAACGGCGCCTGTTCCGACAGCGTCCTAAGCCTGTAAAGCACGCGAAGCACCAGCGCTGTTGGCCCGCAAAAATAAATAAACGTGTCGTCCAAGACATGCAGAGAGAAGAGGGAAATGAACGAGGCACGCACCATCCAGCCTTTCCGCCGCCTGCGCCTCGGGCACACACCCCACCTCCAGCGCTCTCAACACCGCCACACCAAGCCACCTCCGCAAGCCCTCCAACCGCTCCGAACAACACCGCGTCAGCCCGACAAACGTCTCAAACGGCCCTTGTTCGCCTTGTTCCCCGACGAGCCTGGCACATACCCAGCCCATCGCACCCTCGAGCAGACACTCGGCCATGGGCCGGACGTAAGCCCTGATGGTGTCCGCCCCGCAGCCGCGGGCGACGACGCTCCGGACAAACGCCAGCCCACGGACGAGCCGCGCGCGCAAGGCAACTACGCGCTCGCGGACGACGGCCTCTTTCGCGAGCTGCGCCTGCACCAGGGCGTGTGCTTCCTTGGACAGACCCGCCGCACCTGCACCGCCCGCCTTCGACTTTTTGCTCGCGAGGCTCTGTCGAAGTTCAGCTTCCCACCGCGCCATGTCTGCGTCTTTGCCCTTTTTCGGACCGTCGTCCTTTTTGTGCGTCGCAAGCACTGGCGAGAGAGAGAACGCACGTTTAGCAAGTCCCTCGTGTGGAAAGAGTAACAACGAGGGCAGTCGCCTCGACCTCACCATCGACGTATGTCATCCCCTTGGGGGTCCCCCACATCCCAAGCTCTTCCTCCGTCAACGCACCCAGTGCCTTGGCGTCGATATCCGCCCGGAGTTGTGCCATCACGCGCGGTAGCACGACGTGCGGGGCTATAAACGCCAGCGTGCCAATCGCGCGGTAGCTCGCTTCTGCGAAACCGGACTGTCCATCAACGCACGCACACGCGCACCAAAGTATCAGCGGGATCGCAGCATAACTTGAACGGCAGACACACCTTGGGGTCCTTCATGGACGCCTCGAGGACGAGGTTCATGGCCAGATCGGTATGCCCGCTCAAGACCTCGAATGGATCCACACCCGCCCTCTGGCACAACTCGATCCACAACATGCGCGACGGCGCGCCTGTGTCCAAACGACATTGGTTCATTCCAACCGCGCCATGATCGACAAAAGGAGAGGACGCACAGATGGCGGGATGGTGCGCCAACACCACCCAATTCACGATCAACACCTCCCGCGCCGTCTTGTCGTACCGCCCATGGTCCCCGACGCTCGCACAGGCCAGCAAGACCGCGGCATACCGCCCCCGCTTGTCCACCGCGGGCTTCTCCTGCTCCTCACCGAGCGAAGCAGACGACGCGGGTAGGACGACCGTCTTGCCTGACGCCACGTGTTTGGTCAGAGAAGCGGTCAATGCATCGCGAAGCACCGCGTTCAGAAGCTGAGGCCGTTTCACGACCGCTCCCGTCATGACCCCGGCCGTCGCCCTCCGTACCTCCGAAAATGGCGCGTGCACGGCGAGATGCATGAACACGGCGCCCAACGCAACCCTAGGAGACACGTTTATGGACACAGGGAAGACGCGCGCTCGATACGTACCTGAGGTGTGGGTGCTTGAGGAGGTCCGCCTCGAGCGTGGGCGTGGCGAGATCGGCTGCACGGAGTAGCCACTGGGCGTCGTCGGCCTCGGTGAGTTTTTGGTAGACTTTTTCCCAAATGAGGAAAGAAGGTTTCGTGGCGGTTCCCGTCAGCACGTCCACAGTCACACTCCGCAAGGTGACGTCATCTATAAAAAAAAGGAAATTAAACATACCATGCCGGGAATGACGTCACTCGGTGATTGGGTTCATCGGACGTGACAGTTGTGACCCGTGACAGCGAAACGAAAAACACGTACCAAAGACGGAAGCGGTCGAGTATCGGAGGAGGATGGCCAGCGCGACGTAGCCTTCCAAGGGGCCAGCAGCCGCACCGAGCGGGTTCGCACTCACCGTCTTGATGCACCCCTCGAGCGCACCAGAGATGGCCTTTGCAAACGTCTTGGTGCCATCATGGATCGACGCAGATGCCGGGTCGAGACCCCACAGAGCGGTCCCGACGACGCTCACGAAAGCGCGCTTCATCGATGGTTTGGCGCTGTTCATCTCCTTGGCGACGAGTGTGGTGACATCAGACGGTATGGGAATATCGCACGTCAGCAGATGATTCAGATGGGTCGGAAGCGTGCGCATCAGAAGCGAAATGGCGGTGTCGTTGGTCTCTTTGACGATCAGCGTCGGGAGCGCGTTCACGAGCGTCAGCGACGCAGCATCGTGCTTGGGGAGTATCGTAAGCATCGTGTACAGCGTGATCCGGTGGTCGACCCCTGTCGTCCTTCCAGTCAGTGGGAGAGCCAGTGCCTCGGAGACCGCAGTCTCGAGGAACGATGGAGGGAACTTGGACACCAAGACCTTGAAGAGAGTCAAGGAATTCGTGCGCACGGAGGGATTGCCTGACTTGGCAGAGTTGAAACACGCGGTGAGGAGTTTCTTGAGGGTGGGCACGTCGAGATGGTGTGAATAAGCGAGTAAAAAGTCGGCAATGACTAGAGATAGTCAAACAGGCAATGGATGCACGCAAGAGTTGGCCTACCGCTGAGCGAGTACTCTGGAGAGCGAAGGAGAGCCTTTTCCATCGCTGGTAATATCAAGGTGGAGAGATCATCAGGACCAATGGTAGTACGAGTAAAATCATACAGCGCGTTCTGCAGCAAATGATGAATTGGATGGCTGGCGTGCACAAAGAGACATACGGAAGCATGCGGGGGAACCACCGTTTTGGACATGAGAACATGCGTCGTGTATAGGTTTAGGATACCTTGCTGAGCCCAAGTCATCGAGGAAAGCCCTAGACGGTGGATGATGGCACACACCTTGACGAACGGAGTCACTTGTGCGAGAGACTCGTCTTTGATGTTTTTAAGGCGGATTGTGACGTCGACGGCGGTGCCTAGAAGAGGGATGTAGACGAGGGGCGTTTGGCTCGATTTTGCTTGAGAGACCAGTGTAGACAAAAGCAAAGGAAGATGTCGTGGGGCGGACCTGAGTGCGCTGCGCGTGCGAACGAGCACGCTTTTCTGCATGGTGGGTTTTGATCGTGTGGTGGGGTTGAGTTGGAGATCGAAGAGGGTGGCGAGGATGCCGGTGAGCACACGCCACCCATCGGACGACACAAAGTCTGCGGATGTGGCAGCGCAGGTGGTGTAAAGCCCGCAGGACCAGTTTAAGAGGACAAAGAGATCTGCTGCGGCGTAGGAACTTGAGGCAGGTCAATGCATGTGCGGCTATGGACGAGACGGGGCAGACCTGGGGGTTGGTTTGGATACGCGGGCCACTTCGTTTGCAAGCCAGCCGAGGACATTGTCGAGGACGCCGAGCTTTGGCGCGTCACGGATGGATTCGTCTTTTGAGACGAGACGCATTCCGATGTCCTCTATGGCATCGCGAGATGGGGCGTCGATGTAGCGGGGATAGGTCTCTGTGAGTAGTTTGAAGACGTCGAGGACCTGGCGGAGGGAGATGTCTGGAAAGCGTTAGCCAAGCGAGCGCGAGTATTGATGCGACATGCCTTGGTTTACGAGCCAAGCGAGGTCGTCGTGCAGGAAGGCGAGACGCGCGTTCGTGCTGGGAGAGAGCAGGGTGGCATGTGCGATCTGGAGGGCGATCTGCCAATCTGCAGCGACGTGGTCGCGCCAGGAAGGTCTGCCGTCGTCGTCGTCGATGTCTGGCATGGACGTGTTATCGACCCAGCGCCGGATGACTTGGCTGGTGTGTGTCATGGCTAGTACTGAAAGGGGATGGCACGGCAGAGACCCTTGGCTTTAGCCTCCATTCTTTTTCCTTTTCCTTCTTCCATGACCAGGCATGGACGTCCTCACTGACGGTTTCGTCCCAGAGCCAACCCAGGCCAATCCATTGCAGACGTACCCGCCCTCACACTCGGACCTCGCCGCCGTCGCTACGACCGTCTCCGTCGTCGGCATCCTCATGGCCCTCCTCATCACCTGGCTCGTCGTCCGCCTCCGTCGTGCAGCTCGTTCCCAGTCCAATGCCGTCCCCATCACCGCCCGTCGTTCCGCTTCCAACCCTTCCTACGTTTTCCAACCCTCGTTTGCACTGTCGGACACGTCCTCCAAATTCGGATTTAGTACGTATCGTCTGCACAGCTTGTCTCCCACCCACATACTGACGCTCATCCCCAGTTCGCAAGCCCCTCCGTCTCTCCCACCGACATGGTAGCAGCTGGGACTTTGCAGACCCCGATCCCTTTTCTCACCAGAAGGAGGTCCCACTCGACCTGCCCGTTCGCACGCTCTCCCAGAAGCGTCGTCCGGCACCGCTGGCGCCTGCGCCTGCATACACGGCACGTGCTCACCGCGCAAGCACACACAAGGACGAGTCTGGTCCCCGTACGCCGACCACCCCCATGGACTGTGTCGAGCCACCCCCACCGGCGTATTGCCGAGAGGGCTCCCCGTGGCTAGTCTACCAGCCCAAGGATCTCCCTCCCTCTTGACCGCCCGTCGCCTTGCACGTATCGTGTATACCACCAGGACGCTCTTTACTTTGGCTGCAGACTCGTTCGAATATGGAACTCGGACCGTCGACGCATCAGGATGCCATGCACACAGTCTATCCCTCGTCCAAGGTTCAGCATCTAGCCTCGTGTTTGCATCATGTTCTTCTCTTCTCTTCTCTTCCTTTTTTTCTTCTTCTTTTGTGCTCCTCGTTGGGAAAGGAAACACGGAACACCTCGGTTCTCGCTGAATGACGCGTCGGTTGTGACTCTCTTCCCGTCGGACATGCTGTTTGGATTTTTTTTCTTGGTGGCACGCTTCTTGGGACATGCGTTTTTCTCGCACTCCCTCGCCTCTCGCTCTGTTCTTTTGGACGCGCGTCATGTAAACTTGTTCTATTCGTCGGGAAATGACGGCGTTTCCCGTTCCCCATGTACGTACTTGACCTTGCCAGCGGCGGTGGACCGGACGAAGCTCGCGAGTACGTACATATACAGTCGTGCAGGCTTGCAGCGTGGCATCTCGAACGTGCCAGGGTTCGTCTGCAACTCGCGTCCGGTTTGTCAAGCGAAAGCATAAATGTGACGTTTGGATGGATCCGCAAGAAAATGACATCACAAGAAGAAAACTACCGAAATGACACCGTCACGCTTCCCGTCGTCGCTTAGCGCTGCCCCGGCTTTCCCTGCCAGCACACGCGCCGTGAGTCCAGAGATAATCACAGACACGAAACAGACAGACGCACGCAAACGCCCTATTTTTCCGCTTCCGACTCGTCTTCTTCATCGCGTTCCGCGCTACTTTGCGTTTCGCAGCCGCCTCGGGGTCCGTCGTCGCCTGTATCGACGCGCGATGCTGAGCCCGATCCACTGTGTCCCACGTCGGACGACGCACCTTGGTCACCCGTGCCACGCGCCGTGCTTGCTGCACGCTCACCGCCCCTTGTCGTATCCGGTTGTATGCGTTCGCAAACGCCGTCGTGCCCACCTTGGCTTGAACGAGGTCTTGGAGCTCGATCGCGGTCGTCTTTAGCTCGTCTAGACCCAAGAGACATGTCAGAGCCTCACACACGCACGGACGTAAATGCCAACGGACCCATCCCCGAATCCCGGATGGTGTCTTCCTCGGTGATACGATACACCGGCGTGAGGATGTGTGGCAGGAATCGCTCGAGCTGTTTCGCCTCCATAAACGACGTCATCGCAGCAAAGAAGCGCAGGACTGATAATGGCAAGAGAGCCCAGTTGGCCTGCACTCCGTATGTCAGCCAACACATACACACACAGCTGCACCACACGCACCGGAGCGGTCGATCGGTTCCGTCGCGCAATCTGTGCAGATCGGGCTTGGTACGAGAGCTTGGAGAATAACCACGGAAGCGCATCCGATCGCCACCCTGTCGCTCCCTCCTCGTCTTCCTCGTCGGCGTCGCCTTCGACGTCCCTGTCATTCGCCTTGCCCTCCTCTTCAGCACCACCCCGGCCCCCGTCATGCGATTGTGCCACGAACCACTTGCCCACGAAGAACAAATTCTTCACCGCCTGCAACGCCACGTTCGCCTCCACGTTCGGGCTCTTGAGCAGCGCGCTCAGCTTGTCCGCCACATCCCTCATGTGTGCATACGTCAACACCTCCGTCCCTGAACCGGCACCCGTCGTCGACGCCGCAAAGAGCACCCCAAGCAACCGACACGCCGCACTCCGCACCCACGCATGTGGAAACGCGAGCAGCTCGACGACGGCCGTCCATCGCATCTTGCCGGGATCCGTCGTCGCCTCCGGGAACACCTGCAGCACCTTGGCGAGCCCCTGCAACGTCTGGTATGTCGCGTGCCACCGCTCCCCCACCGGCGCCCCGTCCTCCTCCCCCTCCCCCTCCCCGGCCACGTCCATCTCGCTCGCCTGCTGCTCGGACAGCCACGCACAGCTGCTCTCCGCAACGGCCGCAAAGTCGTCCAGGATTCCGTCGAGGTACGGTGCGGCCGCGCGCTGCAACGCGTCCACGACGAGTCCGTACACCTGTGCCGCGACGCTGCGCAGCGTCGCCTTCTCCTGCTGCACCGCCCACGCATGCAAATGCCCCATGACCGTCCGCCGTAGGAGCTCCCGCTGCTGCGCCTCCGCTGCCCCTTCCCCGTGCAACCGCCGCACGAGCACCTGGATCACCCCCGCAGCGGCGACGCGACACGCCCTGTCCACATCGTTGGCCACGCAGAGCACGAGCGCGACGAAGAGCATCTCCGCGTACTTGGCCATCAGCCCGAGGTCGAACTTGGTGACGAGTGCGTGGAGGAGCGCGAGGACGCTCGACCGGCCCGACGCGTGCGCGTACGACAGGTTGCGCGCGAGGAACGCGAGCGTTGTCTGCAGACGCCCCGCGCCCTGTGGATAGTCGAGCAGGAACTGGAGCAGGAGCGACCGTGCGGACTCGCGTGTGTGCGCCGACTGCGAGGTGACGAGGATGGCGGCGACGGTGGTCATGAGGTCGTATAGTTCGGGCACGACGAGCTTGCGTGCGACGATGGCGCGGAGCAGCGCGAACACGCTCGCTTGTCGGGTCGGCTCTTCGAGGTCGGGCGCGAGGAGCTGGAGGAGGAAGAGGAGGTCGTCTTCTTTGATGTTGGAGGTTGGGCATTCGCGCAGGATCGTCGCGAGGGATTTGAACGCCGTCTGAGCGACCTCGGATTCAGCGCTCCCGACGGACCGGATGATGGCGAGGATCTGGCGGGACATGAGCGGCGCAGACACGGGGACCCCCTTCAAAGGACATTGGAGTATACACGGAGCGGCCTTGAGCGCTGCGACGATGACAGCCTCTGATTCAGCATACAGCGTGTTTCCGATCAAGTTCACAAACGGCTCCAGTCTCGCCAACAGCTGCACATCATGCAGGTCAAACCGTGACCGCCGGTAGGCGGTCGTGAACAGATCCAGTCCAAACACGACGAATCTAATTCATGAAACCCATCAGCCTCGACGCGCATACACGCACAGAAAAAACATACCGATACGAATTGTGTGCATAATGGTCGCTCTCGGGAACAATCTTTCGCTTTGTCTGGACGATGCGGTCGTCTTTCCGTCCCTTCCCTTTCGGCCAGGCTGCCTTCCTCTCCGCCTCTTGTAAAAACTTGGCGTTCTGGCTGACGAGCGTATGACAGAGGACCAACAACTCGGGCGGGTTCAGCCGCGCGTTTGCATTGAGCCCACCCGCGATCCGCTGCAGCACCTCGTCCACCCGCTGCATCGGCTTGGCCGACACCGACACCTCCATCACCGACCGGAGCGGCAGCAACAGTGCGCTGATCCGGCTCGGCGACACGTAGCGCGTAGAGAGCGCAAAACAGTCTAGACCTTTCGAGGCGCTCCCCCTGACCTCGCGCATCTTGGTCTTGAAGTCTTCGTGCTGAGCGTCCTTGGCCGACTCGCCAAACACGACTTCGGAAGCGATGTGCGCGATGTCGTCGATGCACCCGTCGAGGCCGTCGAACACAGCGTCGGTCCGGTCGTGGGAGGTAACGTAGGTCAGCAGCGCGTGCGTGACATAGGCGAGGACGTGGAGTTGCGGACCACGTGGGAGCGCCGCACGGAGTTCGCGCAGGGTCAGTGGAAGATATGCGGGACCGAGCGTGACGGCGATCCGACACATGGTCTCCCGGACGAGGTCTCGTGTCTCTTGAGACCGGCTACGCAGCGCCTGGCTCAGCACCGTCAGCAGCTTGCTGATCTGAGCATCTTTAGCGCTGGCTGGGAGATGTAACGCGACGTTGGCGATGCCAAGCGCGACAGGGATGCGAAGGCTGTCCTCGTTCTCGTCGCGGTTTTCCAAGTAGCCGAGTAACGCTGGGAGGAGGCGCACGTTGACAGCGTCGGATACTTTTTTCACGTCTGGAGAAGGGACGATGGGTGGCGGTCTGATCTCGGTCGCGTTCTCTTCGCCCTCCAGTACATTATCGTCGTCAACATCGACGACGACGGCACTCTCCGTTTCTGGGACCGTTTCCTCCATCGAAAAGTGAAAGCTTTCGAGCAAGGCGACCAGCGCGCGCACGTGCACGCGGAGGGCCTCGTCCTTGTCCTTGGTGCTTCGAAGGTACTTGTGAACCAGGGCGTAGTATGCTGACCAACGGAGCTGCTTTGCGATACGACCGAGCGTGTTGATGGCCTCGGCCACGAGCAAGTGATCGAGCGACGCCGTCGAGACGACGTAATGCTCCACGAGCGGCACGAATATTTCCATCAGCGTCTTGCCTCGCAAGTACCCTTCCTCGCACTGTTCGCCGAGCCGTCTGAGTGCCCTCGTCCGTCGGTGGATCTGGATGTGGTGGATGTTGGTGAAGAAACTCGCTTCGTCGTCCCCGCCTGCGAGTAGGGGCCGCATCTCCTGGAGTGAGGCGATGCGTTCACATTTGAGTACGGCGTGTGCGATGACGTCGAGGGCTTCCGCACGGACGAGCTCCGTCTTGGATCGCAGCGCGTTCTTGAGCACAGGGAGGACGGTGCGCACGAAAAGGGGCTCGGCTTCGGCCGCAAAACGGCCGTCGGAAGCAACGACGCCGACGAAACGGCAGAGCGTGAATGCGGCGTTGTTACGAATGGCGAGTTCCTCTGGGTTTTGAATGAAGTGCAGCGCGTTGTACAGTACGGGCAACCAGTCGCGTGTAGACAGGGTGACGTAGCGTTCCTCGTTGAGCGTCGTAAACGCTGCGAGTCGACGATCGAAATCGGGCTCGTTCACCCGTTTGGTAGAGCATGCATTGAGCGACTCTAGCAGCGAAGCGAGGTCTCGGAGACTCGGATGGACGGTCGCTAACTGGTTGAACGTCGATGTGAGCGCGATTCGGGCACCATTTGATCGGAACGTGAGGAACAAGTGTGACAGCAACTCGTAGACTCTTGCAAAGGTCGGCAACGCCGGATCCGACAACTCGGGAACAAGCGCAAATAGGTTGTTCAAGATCGTAAGCAAGTTCACCTTGGTCTTTTCGGGGATCACCTTTCCTGGCTTACGCAACAAGGGAGAGAGTAGCCTGACGAGGACGGACGCCTGTGCAGGGTCGGCGATGTGGTGTGCAACTTGGGATAGGATGCTGATCTGGCGCTGGGCGAGGGGAGTGGACAAGTGTTGGTCGCCCTTGGTCCGCTCAACAAGGGTCATGAGATTTCCAAGCAGAATCGAAACATGCGGCTTCACGACGTTTTGTGCAATTGCGTCGTCTTCGGAGGAGAAGGCGAGCAAGCGATCCACGATGTCAAAGATGTGTGTCAAAACGGCTGGCTTGACGTTTGGGGCAACCAAGCAATCCAAGACTTTGCGCATAACGCGATCATCGTAATCCACCAGATAACGAACATACTCGGGTCGGGATGCCCACAAGTAGAACACGTCAAGCAAGGCTGACGGTGCCTGCGTGTTCTCTTGGTCGAAAAGAGCCAACCGCGGCGAAATGATAGCGTCAAAGGATGCCCGCAAGTAGGGCGAATAGTCGAATGAGATCGGGTTACGAAAAAAATCTGCCAGTCGCCGGAGCCCGAGTTGTCGAACGGAGCGTATTGCCCTGGTCGTCAAACCCTCGTCGACGTTTTCATCCGCTTCCCCGTCTGTATCCTCTCGATCCTCCTCTTCTTCCCCTTGTACCTCATTAGCACCGCTCAGCGTTGACACCTCACTTTGCTTCGACCCTCCTAATCGGGATTGCGCAGACGCAATGAAGTTCAGGGCAGTTCCAAGAAGAGCAGGCCAGTGCACCACGATCCTCGGCCCAAGGTGCCGCAGGACATCACCCAACAGATTCAAAAACCCAACCTGCTGCCTCGGGGACACGCTCAAAGGCACCTCGGACAACACGAATCCCCCATCCCTCCACGCCGCGCTACTCGACCCCATCGGCTTTAGCATCAGGTCGACAAGTAGCCCGAGCTCATCTTCGGAGCACACGGCCAACGCGCTGAGCACCGCAGCTCTTCTGTCGCCTCCTTTCGTGCGTCCCTTCCTCTCGAGCATGATACCAAAGAGTAGACGGATCGTGGTGTCCACGAACACGGGACGATCCGTCGCATCTAGGGAAGACAGGTCGAGGTGCGCAAGTTGGTCTCGCCACAACGTATCATCCAGGAAATGCCGAAGTGTCTCTTCATGCCTCACTAGATTGGGCGGCTTGTACGCAAACATACAGCTGAGCGCGACCGTTTGCAGTGCGCGGTCGGGATGGGATAAGAGGGTGCGGTAAAGGGCAAGAAGCGTGTCTGTGGAGTGAAGCGCCTTGGGGTTGGTGAATTTGCTGAACAGCGTAAGCCATGCGTTCAGTTTGTAGCGGGCAAGAGTTGCAACCGTATCATCGTTGATCGTTATCGACAGAAAAAAGGGAATAAGTTCGCGATTGTGTTTCTCCGCGAGCGATGGGCACTGTCCAAGCGTTGAGAGCAACTGCGTCTCGAACGAGGCAGGGTCGAATCGGTCAGACAGCTTCTGATCCTATCAGAAGAAGGCAGCACTCGACATCAACTCCTCCGACATCGAGAGTCCCACACTTACGAGGATGATGGTTGTCTCGTCGTGGCACTTGTCCAACCAACTCGAGATTACATTCCTCATCTTGTGTGCGGCGCCGTCTCTCCATGTTCGTTCCTCTTCCCATGGGCCCACGTCCACGTTCCGTCCAGGGTTCTCATTCAACCACTCTGGAAGGGCAGGAGCCTTGTCTGTTCTGGTGACCGCTTGTAACTCGTCAAAGAGACATGCCCAAACAGAATCCCCGAACCGCTTGGCCAAGGACGAGAGCGCCTCGGCAGCTGGCGACCATAATGGTCGCAAATTGACCTTGAGCTGGGCTAAACAGGAAACGATCTAACGCGTTTGAAACGAGGGTAAAACGAAAACTTACAGATCAACCATCTGATACAAAGGTCGGTCGCCAGAGGTTCGTCGTCCTTGATTACCTGTCCGATGCGACCAATTCGCAATACCCGTTCGCGCACTCCCTGAATATCCAGTGAAACTTCCTCCCCTTGCAGACAACGTTTCAGCACGTCGTGTTCGCCCGGAGATGCCTTGACCAGCTTCGAGGAAAGGATTTTGAGCGCGCTCAGACGCAACGATCGCGAATGCGATATGATGCACGTTCGCAAATGCAGATAGAGTTCCGAAAAGGGCAACATATCCGGTGTCGATGGGCTGCACCGGGCGAGTCGTCATCAATATGACTTGGAAAGGAATCGGTCCACTCACCTCGATTGTACGAGACTTGCCAAACCGGTCAGGGCACATTGAGACCACGACCACCGCTGTACGACCGTCCTAGTCCAACCCGCCAGATCAACTTGCTGTCTCCAGGACACGTTCTTCGACCCTGCAAGGGCACGCATGCATATCCATAACACCCAGGCTGCGTTGACATGGGACGCATACCAGGAGGCTTCTGGGTCAGGTGCATCCAGCATGCGTTGGACTATGCCTGCCAATAATGCCGGCATCTTCTCGACGTACACTGATAGCGACAAGAGGTTACGCAACTCATCTACTCCGTCCGGGCTGAGCTCCCAGCGAGACAATCGTTCACAAAGCCAAATATCGATGGTCCGTCTCCACACGATATCCACCTCCCCGAGTTTGTCGGCGCGACAGAGACTTGCAATCAAGCGCAGCGTCCGCTTTGGCTCTGTAGCGAGGAGATCGCCTGTCGACCTAAACAAGGCAGGTAGAGCAACGAGTTTCCATCCTCCCCAAGACAGTTCGGAGAGAGCTCCAAGAAGGGAAGCTCCAAACTTGGGCACCTTGAGAGCTTCCGTGATGAACAGACGTCCAGCATTCGTTGCCGTGGACATGTCCCCCGCGGTGAGGACTGCGATCGAAAAGTTGAGAAGAGCGGTCTCGATTGGAGCAGAAATTTGGATGTTCTGCAGAACAGATGCCAGTTGCAACAATTGCGGTGCTTTAAACACGGAATTTGTAACAAAAGAGTTGAGAAAATGGCGAAGAAACTCACGAGATAATCGAGATCCTTGACGCACACTGCAAATGACACTGATCAGTTGTAATATTCGGCAGAGGTGCTCTATTTCCACATCGTTTGACAGCGGCTGACTGACGGCAGTTGAAAATCGAGCGATGAGGATGTCGGCAATACCAGAGAACTGTTCAGCACCCTTGCAATGGTGGATGATAGATGTAAGCGTTCGTCGTAAAAGCGTGTGTAGCAAATCAGGGTGTTCGGAAGTCAGATAGCAGTCGAGCACAAGAGCTATTATCGAAGGTGAAGTCGTGTGGAGGGTTGAGGAAACAGACTGAGTATGAAAGGGGGGAATCAGTACAGTGGAAGCACGAAGAGTGTGGCATGCAAACTTTGCAAGCAAACACGAGCATCCAAGCACTGGCAGTTTCCACGCCATCGAGATTATTAGCCATGAGGATAATGGCCTTTTCCCGTGCAGAAGTCTTTAAGCGACGTAATACCGACGCCCATACCTCAGCAGCGGCGCGTTGTATTTCGGGACTACAACTCGGTAGCACGGCATGGAAGGCAGACCACGTTTGCTGCAAAAGATCAAGATGTATAGACGGCACGAGAAGGTACCTAAAAAGTCCCGACAACGTCGCCAGCAATGCTGTGAGTGCGGGGGTTGCGATGGGACGGGGAAGAAAATCGAGGAGTTTGGCTAGCAGGTCGGCATACACGGGGGATAGAGTGGTACGAAGGTCGTGTGCCAGCTTCTGGAGAAGGCTGTCACATAATGAGTGAGGAGAATAATACCATACGCGGATTGGCATACTCGAGGAGTGCCCGTAACGCCTCGTCATCTGCAGCATCCAGTGCGGCCATCCATAACTCGACAATGTCTCTCCAGTTGTGCAAGAGGAAAGGCATGGAAAGGGAAAGTGGATTTGCCCTGTTAGCGAATTGGACGAACGAGGGAGATAGATTGAGCTGCCTCCATTGTTGAAGGGACACGTAAAAGTGCGACTCGTTGTCCTAGGTATGGAGGTGAATATTACACAATACAAGAGAAAGGGCCGGATACGAACCGCTATGTCATGGTCAAACTTGGTGGTGTCGAGCGCAGACGGCAGATGAACGTCCTTCAATGATTCCGCGTACGATTGGTGCTGGTACCCCACACATCAGCCCCGTGGATGAGATTGACCGACAAGGACAGACCTTGAACCGTTTCACTCGATGGACGACCTCATCCTGGTCCAGTACGGAGTCCATGACATGAGCTGGCCGTTGAATAGTCCAATGCCAAAAGCTTGCCTCGAGGTGGTGTTGGCTATACCACTTTTCCAACTACTGACTAAGCATCCATACACAGCAATTCCGACGAATCCGGTGTATGACTGCCACTGTGTACTACTAGTGCCCGTACTACTAGTAGTGCCATTACGAGTACGCTGACCAGGTACACCTCCGAGGGGCTCACTTCTACGATGTCCTCGGCTGTGCATGCTGTATTCCTGTCACAAGGGTGAACTTCCACGCAGACGCAACTGTGGGTCCAAGTTCACAGATCAGCGACGCCCTTTCAGGAAACTTGAACACACCATGTACAGCATGCATCAGCCCCACCTCGCCTACATGTGGACGAGGCAACGGCGGATACCCTGAAGAATTCAATTCAAAAGGGATTCTAGGATGACTTGGCAACATCTTTTTAACGAACAAAGTAACCAACCAGTCTGGAACAATCAGCAGCCTACGAGGTAAGTGGGAAAGGCCGTCGATGGCAACCAAAACTCATGTCATCACGGTAATAGAAGCAGTTGTCGTTATCTTTGTCCCAGCATTGTCGAGAGCTGTGCAATGTGTACCTGCTTCGTGCCATCCGACGACGTCGAGGCAGTATGGCGGATCTACAATACAGCTTCGTATACAGGAGTGGACTCGTATATAAACCCCCAGCCATGGTTTCCTCGCTGTCACCGCAAATTTCCTCCCATACTTTTCAGTCGCTATGAACCATCCCGGTACCTGGCCATCGAGCGCGCGAACTTCTTCCCGTCGTAGCAGGACGCCCTCGGTATCCTCCTCTATCTTTACGGCGCAATCTTCAGACTCCGTTCCCGACGCTAGAGCTGGTTCCACGACGGCCACTGTCGGTAACTTCAACGATGAAGTAGCTGTAGGGCTCTCAGACCCCAACAATACTGGCAGACGTAAGACGATGCTTCAACTCATTAATCGTCTGCATGATACTGGGTACGGTATTCTTTCGCCACAACCACCATGCAATGTGTATGACATGTCTTCGCCAGAGTCCAAACCGACATTGACCTCCCTATGATCGCGGTCATCGGGAACCAGAGCGCGGGCAAGTCATCCCTCATCGAGTCTATCTCAGGCGTCACTCTGCCTCGGTCGTCCGGAACCTGTACAAGGCAAGCAGTTCTTCTTCAGGTCCAGCTATATTCTCATCGTCGCACAGATGTCCTACGGAGTGCAAGCTTTCGCACTCAAATTCACCGTGGAAATGCTTGGTGAAACTTCACTTTAGCACGGATGCCAGTGGTGTACCCATCCCCGTCAAAATAGTTTCCTTTGGCGGTCCTATCACCTCCAAATCCTTGGTGGAGGACCGCATCCGCCGTGCTCAGCGGGCCATCCTCAATCCATCCAAGGATCCTAACAAGTACCTCCAGCAGGACGATGTGTCGGATGAGAAAGAAGTGTCGTTTTCAAAGAACTATGTTTCACTGGAGATCAGTGGCCCAGAACTCACGGATCTCTCGTTCGTAGACCTTCCTGGTCTTATTGCTAGCGTTGGGAGGGGTAGCGACGATCGAGACATTGAACTTGTCAAGTCATTGGTCACCTCTTACATAGAGAAGCCGAGCTGCGTCATTCTTCTGACGGTTGCATGCGAGAGTAGGTGTCTATGCCTCGCTTTAGGTTGAATGTGTCTGATGTTGTTGTTTCACCAGCCGACTTTGAAAACCAGGGCGCACACCATCTCGCAAAGCAGTATGACCCAGAAGGAAAGAGAACCGTTGGTAAGTCCCTGTCGAACGAGGTTTCTGACACGGAATCACTGAACTATGCTTTTGACAGGTGTCCTCACCAAGCCCGATCGCATTCCCGCTGGTGAAGAGCACGCATGGGTCAAGATTCTCCGAAACGAAACGGAACCCTTAGTTAATAACTGGTACTGCGTCAAACAACCTTCTTCGCAGGAAGTCGCGAAAGGAATCACCTACTTAGAGGCGCGTCGAAGAGAAAATGAATGGTTTGCCTCGACGCAACCGTGGTCGTCTCTCGAGCTGCAATACCAGAGATTCTTGAGGACAAGCTGCCTAACGGAGAGGCTGAGCGTCATTCTGGCTGAGCTAATTGCGAAGAGGTGAGTAGGTCAACGTGGCGTTCTCTTCATCTGCTGAACAACCTGATAAGGCTCCCGAAGATCCAGGAAGAGCTGGTGAACGCGATTCAGGAGACCGAAGCGAAATTACGCAGTCTTCCGAAGGCCCCGTCCAGTGACCCCGTCGGCGAAGTGATGCACGCCATCAGAAATTTCGTGCGAGACCTAGATCACCGGGTCGAGGGCACTCCCGAGGCGGACGGACTCCTCCAGACCATTCGTCCACACCTAGATGCCTTCAAGGCCGCCATACGGCGAACGGCTCCACGCTTTGTTCCTTGGGAAACGACAACGGCCAAAGAGTTGCCTGAGGCATCGTTTCTGGCCAACGAGGATGGGAACGACGTTGCGGGGGACTCTTTTACCACTCAGAACAAGATATACATCGATGAAGTCCTAACACGCGCTCAAAAGTAGGTTTTCTTTGTGCTGTGTCCTCCGATCTCACATATTGACGGAAATCTATGCCCAGCGCACGCACGCGAGAACTTCCGGACAACTATCCTTTCGTAGTTCAACGTGCTTACATCAGAGAAATCACAGAAAAATGGAGTGGACCGGCAATGGTCCTCTTCGAAGAAGTTTACGCTATTCTGCGGGACGACCTTGCGAAACTCGTCGAGGACCGCTTTGTTCGCATGGGCAACGGGAATGCGAAGCAAGCCATTCTGTAAAATTTTCTTTGTTCCCCCCGCGGTACCTTCCATGCTCACTGTGACATAGGATGATCGTCCACGACCACCTCGAGGAAGCTGCCAATCAAACCAAGGAAAAGATCCAGTGGCTGCTCGACCTCGAGGGGAACCCAACTACGCTCAACACGCATTATTACTCGGACTATAAAGACAAGTTTCTCGCGTACTACAAAGCGACGAGGGACGACAGCAGTTTGGGGGTAAAGCTCCAAGGACCAAGACCTCTCGACCCCACCCTTGAGTATTCGGTTAACAACGCCCTTTCTTACCTCAACCAAATCGGTATATCGGCCAAAGCGAGTGACCTCTCCAAGCTGCTTCCTCTGGATCTAAACGAGGCGGCTCTGGACATCATGGCAAGCGTTCGAGCGTATTTCCAAGGTAGAGTTGGCAGGCCGGATTGTAGAAAGCATGACTCTCATCGGTGTGCATCCGCAGTCGCCTACAAACGCTTTGTAGACATAGTTCCGATGGCTATCGACCACGACATCGTACTCGGTGTGCAAAAGGGCATCGACAAGGCCCTTCAGGAGGGACTCCAAATCACTGGGCCAGACGGGTACCATCGCTGCAAGGGCATGTTGGAGGAGAGCATCAGCATTGTGACGGCCCGTCACGATACGCAGGAGAAGATGCAGCGTCTCCAGGATGCGCGTCGTGAATTGAAGCGGCTGATGTGAACTAGAGGTCCTGCAGATGCAATGTCCGTAAACGTGAGAAGAGAGGATTGATGTTGTCGTACCGTCTTTCTGGATTTCTTTTTGTCTTGAATGCTATTGCCATACCGTTTCACCCTGTATCTCGATATCTATTACTGCGCTCGGTTGGTCCCTGTGATCCGATTCAAAAACGATATTCTGCTAGTGACACGGGTCCGACAGGAAGATTATCCTGCAGTCATTCAGCGCGTTTGTTCGTGTCGCTCAAATGGACAAACGTGTCTGGACGTCCACCAACCAGGCGCAGCATACAGAGGAGTTGCTGTCGCAGAAGGCTCATCATCGTAAGGATCAGCCCCAGCACCAGAGTTTCAGCTGCGGGTTTTGAGACGAATTGCCTAGAAAAGGGTGTCGAGCCGGCGTGGGTAAATTAGGTGGTGTCTGAAAACAAAGTACGACCAAAGCTTCTACCCTCCAGTACTACGATGTTTTGTGTCGTCTTACGGGGAGTAGTTCGAACGCGCGCGTTCGCACCGAGGTCGGTGCGCTGCCTCGCATCCCAGCCATCCAAACCAGGGTCGTCCCAACGGTCGCCACCTCCCCCTCCATCACCGTCAGCAACGATTCCGTCTCTTCCCAGTCTCGACTTCGACCCTGCCGAACGACCAGAACACGCGCAAACGACAGAACGCACGGGCGCAAAGTCGTCCAAAGACTCACTTTCCTCCATAGAGCGACGAAAGAGATTTTTGTGGAGAGTTTCGGTCGGTGTTTTGGCGGTTGCCCTCGGTGTGCAAGTGCTCTATCTCGGGCGGGATTGGAGTGCGGATGAACTCGCAAGCAAAAAAATAGTGCGGTATTGCCTGCTTCTCCTTGTCGTGATCCTGATGTCTTTTTTGGCCGGTTTTGATAGAAGATCGAAGATGCGCCATCTGGTCAGTGGGCGCGGACCAAGGCGCGGTTCATGGACCTGTTCGATGTATGTCACCCATGTTGCGTGCATTGTCTGTATTCACATTTACCCTCAGTACTTCACCGAACCAGTATCTAGAGAGCTGCTTCCGCCACCCCTTCCAGCTCCACACCAAAAACCATACACCCTTCTAGTATCCATGGATGATCTACTCATAACCTCCGCTTGGGATGTGAGTTTCTGAAACTGTAGTTCCCCGCGCCACAACATACCTTGTTTCATAGCGACAAAAAGGTTGGCGGACAGCCAAACGTCCAGGCGTTGATTATTTCCTAGCATATCTTTCCCAGTTTTATGAAGTCGTCATATTTACCACGCAATATCCCTATGTTTGTCTATTCGCTCAACTACGCCGAGGCGACCACTAACTGATGTTCATCTAGACTGCTATCCCCATAATTGAGAAATTGGATCCTTATAATTTCTTTATCTCCCACTGCCTTTTCCGCGAAGCAACGCGCTCCGTAGATGGCAAGATTGTTAAAGTGAGCTGGCTTGTGTTGCACTATGCTCAAGTCTGACGCGTGCTATTCGCAAGGATCTTTCTTACCTGAACCGCGACCTCTCGAAAGTAATCCTGCTCGATACGCACGAAGAGCACATTTCGATGCACCCCGAAAATTCTGTCGTGCTTCCAAAATGGACGGGCACTCCTGGAGACAAGGGTCTCATTGCTATGATTCCCTTCCTTGAATGTATGTTCGTTTTCTCCCCACACATGCTTGTCATCTTCATGCTCGCCTCCTTAGCGATTGCTATCTACAAACCTCCGGACGTCCGCCCGATTCTGCAAGCTTACCATGGCAAAGATATTCCGATCGAGTATGCCAAGAAGGAAACCGAAGCACGCGAACGCCATATTGCCGAGTGGAAGAGCAAATCCAAAGGTCTTTCGACTGGAGGATTCACTGTTAGCTCTTTGTTCGGCATGAACTCCGAGGTAGGTGTCGCGACGCTCGCCTTCGTGCCGCTGGTGTTGACTTGCGCCTAGTCATCTCACTCGCCCATCCCGCCAACGTACCTTGAACAAAAGCGTGCCGAAGCACAGCGCCAATACAAGGCTGAACAAGCTTATCTCGCTGCTAACAAGGGCGAAATTGAAAAGGCAATGGAGGATGCAAAACAAGCGATGCTCAAGGAGAGGTCTGGATCGTTGCTCGGTCTACTTGATAATATGGCCAGCAAGAAGCCGCAGGTCGAAGGGGAGTCCAACAAGACCACTCCGGGTGGCGGGGAGGGCCAAGTGAAGCACTAGTCGATAGTGGTAAGCACTGAGATTGCTCTGGAGTACGGCAGAGTAACATAGAGGCACTGCGGCGGCGACCTGCCTGTCATTCATATATCTGCTCTAACCTCATCACTAAGGAGCTTTATTGGAAGTCGTGTAGCTTCCAGTCGGCCTGCTGATTGCCACTAGTATGGCTTTACCATATAACTGTATACATATCGCAAGGATGTTGGTGGGATGCGAGACAAGACGGACCCATTGGTTGGGTGTCGGTTTACCTTTGTGAACGTGGATCCACCAATGTCCCGTTCTTTGAAACACCTCAGCCACGAGCGGCACATGCCGATGCTGTTCTACCCAAGTATACGTCGCCCACTGGCTCCGCTCAGTAATTAATGACGCACCAGGTGGTTGCCCGTGACTTGGTTCTGATGAGAACAAGCCTGTTCTTGTCCATATGAATCCCCACCTGGTCTGGTGACCAGACCGCTATGACGGTAACACACCGCAATCCTGCAGATGAGGCAGACCGGCGGCTATCACTGCGGCTCGCCTCATCCGCAGGATCGCAGCTGCCTCGTGGCAGTCTGGTTACCAGACTAACCCCCACCTGAGAACGACCCCAACACCGTCTCCTGATAGGGCAGCTTCGTCCCCGGATACCGAGAGGACAATCTCACCTCCTCTCCGTCGTCCTCTTCTCATGTGTTGCGACCCTTGATCCGTGCGGGACTGACATGCACACGTCTCATACCGTCATTATCGTCCTAGATTCTTCCAATATTGGTCCATCGGCCGGCCCAGCAGCATACGGCTTCCACTCACGCTCACCAGGAACCGGAGGCGGTGAATACACCCGTGTTCTTAGGATCCCAGACTTTCCACGGAACAATGTATACTCGTCTTGTCGGATGGTCAACATAGCGCGGGACGTGAGGTAGAAAAGACATCGCGAGGAGACGACCCGGACGGATGGGTTACAGGCACGGAAATGCGACCCTCCACCGAGGGCACAACGTCGGTCCATCCGAATCATCACGCTGGGTGTACACAGTGTCTGAGAAGGGTGACGTGCAAAGGTCGGTCACTTTCCGCGTGGGCCCATGCAAGGCGAAAACGCGCTCGCAGGCACAGCAGCTTGTCGAGATCCGCATATGAATACACTTCGATGTGTCCACCACCAGTGAAAACCAAGAGTCTATCGGGGGTCAAGAATGCGGAAATCATTGATAAACACTTCTCGGTGATCCCGTTCGAGCATGGACTGATAGTGGTCAGTGGTCCCAGGTTTCAGCGGGTGCTGGCATATCATCATGCACTCACCTTCGTCCTGGCGTCCTTCCAATTCCAGATTTGCAGTAGCGAGGAGGCTTCTCGGTAACTACAATGAGATACGAGCATGGCCACGAAGTCTCCGTTCACTTTCAGCATATCCGTCCACGAACAGACCGTGACACTAAGCTTCCATGTGGAGCAAGTGGATAAGGATCTTCCTGAGCATACGTTACGGTCCGTAGCTCGGTGTGGTACAGCGGTTCAGTGCGTCTGTCGAACCCGGTCCCGACCCTGGCAGCCACCAACAAGTCTTGCCGGATGTCCAGGATGGTGTGTTTGAGAAAAAAAGGATTCGGCGCGCGGCAATGAGTCGTGATAAGGCCTCGTTGGGCTGCAATCAGGGCGTCGCACGGCGGTCGTGCGACGAGATCACTAGGAAAAACCGAGCCACCTGTCCACAAGGGACACGTGAGGTGCGAGGTCCGGTATACCGCCGTGAGTACCTATTGCCTTGGTGTACAGTTGATGAAAGGCGAGCGAGGTCGAAGAACGGATTTTCTCCTGCAGAAGCTTATGGCGCATATGGGGTTGGCCGTAGGGGACGTAAGCTATGAGCGGCTGAGTTTACCTGATACTAGAGCTCCATCGACGTTGGGGTGGTATTTTGAAGAGAACGACACATCTAGTACGGCAAAAGGATGAGCCGACAGCAAAGTTGGACAGACCTGGGTGCAGCGAAGATTATCTTTGACGGAGCAATTCGGAGGGGACGTCAGAATGAAGCACGGACTATGATCCTGCATGTTTTGACTGGCGAACGGGCTTGAGGCCTTGGAAAGACTGAGACAAAAAACCTGCCCACTGGCTGGATTGAACAACCGACCTCACCATTACGAGTGGCGCGCTCTACCACTGAGCTAAACGGGCATGTTTCGCGAAGAAAGAATGCACATCAACTTCGTTCAGAGGACCTAGTCCCCACGCTTCGATTCACCGTTATAGTACTCGCCAGCTTTTTGTTCTACAGTTGACCACAACAAAATCGCAAGCCTGTTCCATCTCTTTTGCAAAATTTAACCATTTTACTGATGCATTCCTTGTTTCACCACGGCAACAAATATTCGTAGT
Source organism: Tylopilus balloui (assembly GCA_038089995.1). Lineage (NCBI taxonomy): Eukaryota > Fungi > Basidiomycota > Agaricomycetes > Boletales > Boletaceae > Tylopilus > Tylopilus balloui. The sequence continues at coordinate 35,674 of JBBPLW010000121.1, forward strand.
TATCTTGGTTCCATGGGACGAGCGCTGATGAATCGTCTAGGATAGCACGCGGTTCTCGAAAAACCTTCCCATCCTGTCACTCATTTACAGTGCTGAAGGTGTGTACACAATTCTGGTCTCGGGTATTCTGGGCAGGATGCTTACACTCGTGTAGTCTCTGCTTATCAGGTAGATAGTACTGAGTCCGATCACCCGTTTAGAGCGATGGTGTTCTCACACGAATCTCTGCTGGATCAATTAGCAATGTCTGGGTTGTCAACGCCGCTGGCAACATATTTTGTTACACATGCAATGACTACCTGGGTCTGGATCCCTGGTACCATTACCGAAATCAGTGCAGGTGCTGATGGCATGGTCTTAGGCATCAATCCGGCCGCTGCCATCTTTCGCTATACTTGGGATTCCAACTACTGGGTCCGTATTCCCCGTTCTCTCACACGAATCCTTGTTGGATCAGTCACCAATGTCCGGGGCATCAATGCTGCTGGCAACATCTTTCGTTATACAGGCGATGACAAGAATCCCTGGGTCTGGATCTCTGGTACCTTACCGTGACTGATATCAGTGCAGGTGCTGATGGCGTGGTTTGGGGAGTCAACGCTCTGAGAAATATTTATCACTGGGTTCATGGACAGCCTTCTCTTGCTTTTCATCCGAATTGCAAGAATTAGTAATGCTGAATGTGCAACTAGGACCATGTCTCAGGAAGTAGACTTGAAGTTCGTCCTTCCGGACCACTCCCTGGACCTTGATGAACGCCAGCGCGTATTGAGACCTCTGGCAAATCATTGAATGTGTTGTCCCCGTTGGACGCCAGGGTCTTCCTAATTTGACAAGCACGAAACAAGTATACCATTTTCCATCTTGTCTCAATGTGTCACCGTACTCATCTTTGTCCCGCAGATCCTGGAAAACGGGTGCACGAAGCGAATCATTGAGCCTCAACGGGTCGATGAGGCGATACAAATGCTTTCTGCCCGGCAAACCCCAGCTCCCGAGACCTCGACCGTCACCCCCAGCACACACGCCCCTTCCTCATGTGGTCCAGGTCATGACAACGACGCACACCTGTCGTGCAGCGAAATCTTTAAACGGATTGAGGAAGACCGGGAACGTTAAACGGCTTCGTGAACGGCGGTGGGTTCAAGTACAACCCCAAGTCCTTTCCCTTAGTCATCTCTCGCATCAATCTCTATCACATTCACATGTCGCGGTCTCAGGGCCAGGTTTAGAGTCAGGCGTGGTTAGGCACGCCGCCTATGCACTCGCTAGTTTTCTCCTGCTGAGTGAAGGTGAAAACGCGGAGTTAACGCTGGATATCGAGTTTGAGAATGAGTTGGAGGCGACGAGCGATTGGAATGAGGATGATGTAGAGGCTGTGATGGAGGAGAGGGAGTTGCAGTACCCTCACCTACGGAGACGGGGGGAAGGAGATGGATAGGCACAGGGAGATGGAGCAGTGGCAACGGCAATAGAGGGGTTGGCAGAAGAAGAGGGTAGAGAGGAGCCGATGGATCTGTTGTAGGCGGCTGGGCAGTTGGACCGATCGACAAACAATATCTCTGGTAGCGGCAAGATTCTGGAAGAGCGGAAATATGCCCATCTTACACAGCGATCCCGCAGAATAAAAGAAATGAAGTCGTGATAAAGGGGATTCTTGTGTCGTATCTCCACTGTTGCATATCTTCCCGACGGACGACAAGTTGCCACCAGATCTGCCAGCCAGTACCTGAATTGTGAGGATGTGAAATCTGGCGAACGGGTTGCAGGAAGGGATATCGATGGAGCACGATCACTGGGCGGACTCGCTCGCTGCAACTCGGGATATCACCGAGCCGAGACGGGTCGATAAAGTGATGCAGTGGCTCTCCACCGCCTCACAAACTCGAGCCGTGCCAAGATGTCAACTCCCTGGCCTTGTCCTGGAAGTGTTTATAAACGATGCCCATCTTTTCTTTCCCGGTGAGATTTTCTTAGCAGAATGAAGAGGACCACGAAGCGGTATAAATGAGTTCGGAAATGAAGGTGTCCGAGCACATCCTTGGCAAGTCCTATCCCAAGGTTGTTCCTCGCATCGCCCCATCCCCATTCCCCTGTAGTTCGAAGCCAGGTTTGATGTGTCAGGTCCCGCTCAACGTAGGTGAGTATATTGAATCACATTGCAAGGATATCGGAGGGAGTGGAAACCGACAAGCGATTGGAATGAGGATGACGTGTGACGGTGGAGACAAGTTATGTCCGGTTTGAATACATGCGGTTGCCATGGTCTGAGAGCATGATCGTCTAACGCGGATCTGCGAATGCTAACGTTCCCTTGTACTCGGTGAGACTGTGGAAGAGCAGATCCAACAAGCTAGCGATGTATCTTACCTTGAAACCAATTGACGTTGGTAATCACCCCAGTCGACGATCTGAAGCCACGCTCGCAGCAACCGAGTAGAATCGTCCTGTGGAGCGTGGTCAGAACTTTTGGGCGCTAAAAAAAGGGCATAGCCTCATGTCAGCCTTGAGGGCGACGTGTTTCCGCCCTTTTGCCACGCACCTTTGCAACAACGCCGGCTCGACACAGCCCAACTTGCACCCAAGTGCCCATACACCATCATCATGATGCAACTTTCTGACGGCGATGATCCTCGGCCATCGCTGGTCATCTATGGGCATGACAGCCCTGTCTACTGCTTGGCCTTTCTCCCTGACGGACGACGGGTGGTCACCGGCTCTTCTGACAGAACTGTGAGGGTGTGGAATTTGGAGAATGGGGAGCAAGAGGGGACAGCGATGAAGCACGAGAATGTTGTGGACTCTCTCGCTGTAACTCATGATGGCACCAAGATCATCAGTGGGACGGGCGGTGGGAAGATCCGAGTGTGGGATGTCGAATCGCACGAGCTCGTCAAAGAATGGACTCACCAGGGGTGCATCTGTCGAGCAGCTGAAATGAACGCTTAGGTCAGCTGCAGTTTGACAAGTTATGGGAGGTTACGTGTCGTGGAATGCAGCCATCTGATTGGTGGAGATGCAAAGGGCACTATGGTAAACCCATTTTTGGATTATACTTTTGGTAGGAAAAAAAAAAACAAATCAATCAAAAAGATTGTGGTTATTGAGCAGGTTATCAAATTGATCCCATGGTAGATTTAAGCTAAACTAAGATAAGACATGGTAGGATTCTTTGTCTGCAAAACAGTTGATGTAGTGTTGTTTGTACACATCCAAACAAGTCATGCTTGATACTATGACATTTGGTAGCTTTGTGGCATATACTGGAATTAGTTCAATAGCATGTAAAATGCTAGTTAGTGGGATGATACCATGGTACTGTGAGAGATATTGAGACATAGCATCAGATGATGGACATTGAACTCTGTACATCTCAACTCCTGTAGGATCATCCTCAGCATATGCCACAGGGATGAAAAACTCGACAAAAAGGAGTGGAGTAGCAAGACATAAAGGAAGGTTTGAATGTCCCTGGAAAGAGAAAACAGACAACACACATGCAACATCTATAAAAGATCAAGACCTAATTATCAAAGAGAAAACAAGTACATATGAGTGCCATCCTCATGACTAAGAAGTACTACATCATTTAACCCTCTCAGGCCATCCAGGTGAGAGTCAGCTTGAATAAGGTGGCTTTTCAGGATATATCGTGAATGGAATGATGAATGATGTTGAATGCAGAACTTATATCAAACATTAATCTTTTCTGTTGAAGGGTACCATGAGGAATTGTTTTCATTGCCTAGGGAGTTGATGTTCATGTATACATGGAGATATTCCCATAAGTGATTTAACTTGTATATATGCTACATTTTGGAGATGGTAAGATCTGTGTAGTCAGGAATGATTGTCACATGGAAAGCGACAGTATCATTGGGACCTAAAAGCCCTTTAGGGTTCATGAAGTGATTGTGGAAAAGTTTAGGACCTTTGACCACATGTTTCTTTCCAGGAGCAACTCAAGAGATGAAGGATAGAGTGGGATCAATTTTGGCAACAACTGTATCTTCCTGGATGACAATGGTTTCAAGTGGCAAGGTTGAAAGACAAAGGATATGGTAGAGATTGAAGCACCATATATTTTCATCTCAATTCAGTAGGACTGCAACTTCTTCAACAAATGTGTCATGACATTGACTTGTGCACTGAAAAGGGTTCTTGCAGTGAGTGATAAGGAGACATTCTGAAACATTAGTGGAGTACTGGTGTAATCCACCATTTGCAACAATGTTACGGGAAAAGCTTTGCATTAGCTCATGCTTCAGAATGTTGAAATCATTCTTGATACCACCAGCACCATGGTGTGCTTCTGCTTTGATGATAGCATGCTTCATTGAGTGAAAGTGCTGTAGCACAGTCATCATCTTAGTAATGGATGAGTTGGAATGGGTAGGGTTCTAGACTTGGTAAATGAACTTGATAAGTGATCATATGGAGCAAATGAAAAGTGAAGTGGTTTTGATGCCAGCCCCAGTAATCATTGGAACAAGATTGTGCTATATATCTTGATGGTCACAGCCAGTCATCTGTTTGATATAAGAGACTCCTGATGTAAAGTGTCAAATACCAGTATGGTGATGCTGGTTCTTGTAGTGCTTGTCGAGTAAGTAGTTACCCAATACTTCTTTGCACCACTTGAGAATATGGTTGAAAAAAAACTTGTGACATATATGGAGGATCTCATCATTCAAAAAGTAAGCAGGATCTGCAAATTTCCAGTCTCACCAGAAGGAAAGATGAATACCTAGAAGATAAATAATCTTTGTCTTCTTCTGGAAAGTGGCGACATCCCATGGGTTAACAACCACACAAAGTTCCATAATTTGTTGAAGGGTGTGATGTCTGCTATGTGGTGGGTGAGGAAGGGGGTCACTGAACTGTGATATTGTGGTGGTAGTCACAGGGGAGGCATTCTTGGACATGCTGGCGACCAACTGCTGCTCTGGGAGATTAGTGACATAGGCAATGAGTGGGGTGAAGCAATTCTGCATGTTATCAAAGGCATCTATCATTGCTATACCATGTTGCATAGTTTCCTTCAATGAGGTGAAGATGATATCCATGCACCTATGAAACAGATGGGAAGCAAGGAGTGTTTGAAAGTTGGGATGAACATGGAACTCTGGAATTGGGATATAACCAATGCAGCACCAGACATATGATATTGCTTGCATCCTAACGTCAGATTGAATGTTTCCAATGGTGATGAATATAGGATGTATCTCAAGATCCCCAGTGTGACATGTAACAGGAGTTTTGTCAGATGCAAGGATGACAGGGATAATGGTAGTACCATCTGGAAGGTTATCCTAAATAAAAGAGATAAGTATTTAGTAGGATGCTAACAGCTGTATGGATATCTGGATCTGATGTGCATGATTGCCTGTGAAGAACCTGCTGTATTCCTGCTTGCTGTTGCACAAGACCACATATGGATCAAAAGTCATATTGTTCATGAAGGCCAGATTGGTGAGAATTTCCTCAATAACTTCTCAAGCATTGCACCAGATTAGATGAATAGGCTGAGTTGCTGTGAAGCCTTTGACCTCAAGTGTCATGCATTGCCAAGTAGGGCCACTTGACAATCCATCCATCCAAGCTAATAGATGATCTGCAGATTTGAAGGTTGGTTGTGGATGAGTACTAAACTACTCATTATAGGTGAGTTAATGGAGGATAAATTCTCGGGCCTACAATACTCACCCATTTGAGACCTAAAAACTCATTGATTTCTGATCAATTTAAATGCTGGATGAGAAACTTGGCCAATTCCCACTCTCCCTCATTTGAAAACAGATAGTATTTGTTATACTGGTGGCGTCTTTCATGTTTGTCTATCTTCATCTTCTCCAGCAGAGTTTGCCCCTGGCCATATATGTATCTGGACAATTGATGATAGAATCCAGTTACTTCTTCTCCATCCATTGCATAGAATGTGGGTGGGACTGGATAAGGAATGACATTCATGCTGATAAGAGAACATGACTGCTAAGGGTCATTGAGGTAAGTAGCAAGAATTGCAGAGGATTGGAAGACAGCACTGCATGCTAGGCAT
>JBBPLW010000122.1:0-41545 GCA_038089995.1 Tylopilus balloui
ATCTTCATTGGTGCTAGAGGCAGAGCTATTCTCACCGCGACTCGAATATCTCTGGAAACCGTCTAGTGCTTTCACCAGCGCTAGCTCCTACCCTTCCAGCCTTCGGGTAGTCTATTTACTTGTTCTCACAGGGTAAGTAGACCCCTTCGTTGGGTAGTCGCTTCAGCTGCCCAAACTACAACAAACCATGATGCAAAAGTTCCCCTTGATAATCATCCCACATTTCCTGGGCGATAACATCACATCGCCCATCTGCCTGTCTCCATTCTGCTGCATCTGCAGGACCATCACCCAGAACTCCTCCAATTATATTGCCATCTCCATCCATAGGTAGCTATACATTTGTGAGATCTAGGTCAAAAAAATCTTTGGGGTTGTGTCAATGAATAAAATTGTGCAATGCACAAAGTGCAACAGGGACGCATGCTTGAATGTGCATGTCATACTCAGCAGAAATTTGAAGAATGCGAAATTGGTGTTTCAAAACACCAAAGATTTGCTCGATGACATTTCGCAAGGCAGAATGTTGTAGGTTGAATAGTTCCTCTCGGTTTTGGGGTCTTTCATAGCCAATCAGTACATGATCTCAGCTGCAATACAACAATATAGATGTTATCTTAAATTTGCTTGGCACCATTCCTTGAGGTGGTATTGAACACTGCAGTAAGGTACAAGAAGCGCATTTGATGAACCAAATCCTGCATCAGCAAGAAGGTACTTGCCATGCAGCATCCGCAAGTCATGGGTATGGGCATCATTCCATAGGGTTGCGTCTGCAGTTGAGCCATCCCAGCCGGTAAGGGAATAGATAAAGTTAAAGTCAAAGTTACAAACAAATAGACAATTTTGCAAGAGGTAGCCTTTGCGATTGCGCATGTATGGGTGGTCTTCAGTGGATGTGAAGGCACAGATATGAGTGCTGTCGACAGCACCGATACAGTCATGGAAAAAGTGAAAATGTGGATTGTCTGTGATGGCAGGTGATGGCAGGGTGTGCTGTGTTGGGAATTGGACTTGAGACATGTAGAATGGTGGGGTCGAAAAGAACTGTAGCATCTGTTTGAAATACCTGAGCAAATAGAGACTTGGAGTTAGTGGAGGAGGAGAATACTTGGCTTGACTATCTTGTAATTGTGTCATGTGAGTGCTGAAACCTTTCAGCAACATGTCAGGATGGCAATCCTGTTACACAAGTATACAGAAATATACCAAGCTGCTCCTCCACGGATATACCATTTCTTGATGTTGTAAACCCTTGGTAACATAAGACCTTGACCAACTGATCGAATGTATCGTGTTCAACCCCAAGACATGTCCAAATCCTATCAGGGTGGCCATTGAGCAGCTCGATAACCCATGCTTCACCTGTTAAAATTGATGTGTGATACGGTATCAGGGCTGTGGGGGTTAAAAAGATTAGATTATAACAGTATGTCATCTGCACTATAATGATCACTATCAATGTGATCAAACAGCGCCGATGGTTTTCTTGAATTTTCTGTGCTTCTAGGTCCATGGTGGTTGCACTTCAAGTTGGCAAAGCATTGATTGATCAACCAGCTGGCACCAATCTCTTATCAAGGATACGTGGCTGCTCGTTCACAAGCGGTGCGATCCGGACGATTCCGTGAAGCAGCACAATGGAGCACGTGATGCGAAATGGAACATCAACTTTGAATTTCGGTTTCAATTTCGTAGTCCATACGGTACCTTATGCGCTACAACAGTGAAATCTCAATCTCTTTATAAGATATTCCGGATCTCTCAAGCCTTTGTCTCAACCTCTGAGCCTACGCTGAATGATAGGACAGGACCAGGAAAGCTTCCCCTAGTGTTTGATTGTGAACTGATGTATGGAACATTGCAGACCTGAACCTCGTCCAGTCAATCGACGGACCCAAGTCAACGAACGTTTCGATGTATGTGATGATAGTCTTTCACCAGGCCGGATGCAAGCTCCATCGTGCGTGTAGGTCGCGGTGACGACGGGTCCTTCCGATCAGACGTAGCGATTCATCCTCCGTCTTGTGTCTCACATTTGGGGCGATGTTCGGAACGAATGTTGCAGTATTTGCATGTCTGACAACATTCAACAGGACATGCAGTACCTTTACACGGAACGTCATGAACTGTCGCGCCGACTCGCGGGATTGATTAACGAGGTTTCGAAACGCACAGCAATGGACATTTCTTCGGTACGTATAACAGGAAAACTACGAAATATGTACTCCCAGAGGAAAGGGCCAGGAGTCAATCAAGAAGACATGTTCCCAGGAAAACCATCGCTTCGTTACAGTACAGTAGGTTGAGAAAGGGGGTATTCGTTCAGCCCCTTGAGGGGTTTACTTCTTCTTGGACCCCTTGCCACCGCCCTTGCCTTTAGGAGGAGACTCGGGACTCGTCTGCGCTGCCTTGCTCTAGAGTGATGTCAGTCAGGTATCGTGAAAGGGTGAATGGTTGCACTTACTGCAGGGGGGGAGGTGTCGCCTTTAGAGGGCGGGATCTTAGTTGCAGCACCTCTAGCAGGTGTAGCTAGATGGGGCAGCATGAACGAACATGGTCAGGGTTGACCTTGTGGTCGTGCGACAGTGCGGAAAAACCAACCAGACTTGGCGGCCTTCTTCGACATCGTGTTTCAGTGAGGAGAGAGGCGAGGCGAGAGGAGTCGCTTATAGACCCAAGCCCGGAACGAGAGCATGCATTTATGCCCCTCTTCGTCGTCCTGCCCTCAGCTTCGGTCGGTTCCGTACCGCTGCTCCTGGAGCGAATGTTCCGCAGGTTTCCTGAATATCAAAAAGAAGGAAGCATTTTAGAGCAGCTGGTAATTCGCCTGCCAATGTTATGCCAGCTCGATTGTGCACTTTGGGAATTCTGTACACTGCAAGTGAATGGTTGGGGAAAATGATCGGCGTGATACTGCGGAAAATCGCGAGATGAACTGACGGAGTGAGCCACCTTATCCTCCCAACCAGAGGCCTTGTCCTTATCGCGAACAAGACTTCCGAGACAGAACTGCTCAGGAAGGATAAGTAAACCTAGAAACACAACCAAATCTGTGTGGAGTGACAATGTACCACAACAGACGTGAGATAACCCTCAACCACGAAGAGCAGCATTACGCGCTCATCCGTGTCAGCAAGGCTGATGAATCAGACCATATCGTGTTCCTCGATAAGAGGAAACCCACCAATCACAAGAGGGCTCGTGCGTTCAGAAGCTGTTGCCAGCACACCCCAGTTCCAAGGTATTCTTGTGACCTATTTATTTTCAGGGTAAGAACGTCGTTTCCCATGGGTCTAGGTCTGCGAGCTAGTTTGGCCACAGGCGCCACCTGTATCTAGCATAAAACAAGCTAGACGGGACGACAAGCAGCACGTTTCCGGATACAGTCAAATCGTTGATCCCGACTGTCAAGCTATGAGACGCATGATATTCACCGCTCTATTGTCTTGTCAAGCGACGTGGTAAAGAATCAGTCTGACGGAGTTAGGGGCCCCTTCAAAGAGTGCATGCATGTACTAGATTCTCAGTGATATTCTAAGATAGGCTGATAGGGTTGTACCGAAAACAGAGGAACAATTGAGTTATCGGCTGATAGGAACTTCTTTGAGGAACGTACCATGATCCTTCCATCCACCATGATGCCATCACAATGATCCGACTCATTCCATGGGACGAGGGCATATGTAAATTGGGCCATATCCCTCCGGTTTATGTCCAAAGGCTAGCCCGAGGCATCATCGTCTGCAGCACACTTTTTCCTCCACTCCCCAAGACCCTTCTGGAAGCAATCCCAATTTATTCCATCACGGACCCAAACAAAATTCACACCTTCAAGTAAGACCATGTAGCCTTCCCTATGTCAACAATAAGGACCACGTACCAAGCTGTCTCTCTACCTCTTTGTTTCTCAGTTCGTCATCGAAAAAAAGCTATTTGCGAGGTCTGGTGTTAGCGATGACTACACAGTTCGATATGTAGTTTACTTACCATCTCACTGTAGGGTATACCAGTCGTTTTATGAAACTGTTTGAAATGCGCAATCTTGGATCCAGGAAATATTTCCAAGTGATCGAAGAAATTAATTGCAGGCATTGATTCGGTTCTGTTCATGTCAGGGACGTTCGTCGTATCCTTGCCCACCGAAGAAGATGAGGAAATCCTGATAAGCCGGAGAGCCTCTCGAGCGCTTGCCAACGGTGAGAAACCACTAATAATGTTTTTCCTCAATGGAACCGTGACTCACAGTTTAATTGCAGACGTTCTCGATGCAGCTGCGACGGTGACCTCCGGCTTGCTCTTCAACCCACACAGGATCTCTGGGACGTCCTTGTAAAACTCTACTCGCATCGGATCGTGGGCGCTGTCATAGACCACCCCAGTGAGGGTGTCCTGCTTCAGAGGTGGCTCTACGTGGGCATCTATCCAAAATTCCCATAACGTGTAACTTGAATTTTCTGTGAGTCAGTTGTCGTTTGCGAATAGGCTAGACGCGACACGCACTCCAAGTCAAAGGCAATCAGTTTCGGGTATCGTCCATCGTCCATCCCTTTTGTTTTCCAGAGGGAGAGGGTAAGTTGCGAAGAGTTGTGACTCGGTGGCCTGAGCGCCGACGCCGTGGCGGTCCGAACAGCTACCAGTCATAGCAAATAATGCCAAATAGTGCCTTGACTTGAGCAGGTCGATGTTCAAACGTCGACGACTTACTAGTGTATAAACTCGCATGATGGTAAGTTTTCAGCGGTGTTGCATGGTACCTCGCCCTGCTTGAGGCATGGCTTCAGTTCAAAGTCACAGGTAGGGTGAGCTCGCTGCCTTCGTCGCTTCACGTGCCCTTGGGCAGGTCGTCCAACTTCATTAATACTGTCGCGTCTTTCCTCAGTGTTTCTGGGAAGCTCTCTTGTCACACTGGCCTATGACTATAACGTCACCCAGTACTGAGGCATTGAACATTTGAATTGGTAGGTACTCATCAACCGTATCAAGATCCAATCGTTGGATCATCTACTATAACACCCAAATTACAGAGATAAGGAGCTCTTGGCGTTCCTTGTCATCACGCTCTCCCAAAGGATGTAACTTGGTCTTGGCTTAAGTGGATGCACCGTCATTCGTCCAGGCACCAGAGGAGCCTTTCATACATGACATTATTATCCCAATACGAAAAGAAAACAACGGCTTACCTCCTGGAGTGTCATTCTTGTTCCACTCGTTCGCAGTCCGGAGGTTGCCACTAGATCGGCATTTCACATCGGAATGACTCAAAGGACTCGCAAATACTCTCTTATAGGTGATTTTGTTCCCACTTGAATACTAAAAGTGTAGCTAGTATGGTGCGTACATGAACAAGACTGAATGGTACTTACTCCAGTGCTGTTTACGCAGGCAGAGATGCCAGCACACTTACTCCTGGCGGCGGTCAGAAAAGAACGTGTGACTAGCCTTGTGTTCCCGCGGACGGTAGTAATCCATTGGGGGTTGGCATCAGGAAACTGTCAAACAAACACGTCTCTCAACTTGCTCCAGGAAAATATGACCGGAATCACCTGCCAGGCTGTTATACCAGCATCTGATCAAGTCATTCTCAATCAGTACTCGCATTCCAAGGCTCAGAGATATAAGATATGTGAAAACTGACTCCAGCCCTTAGAAGCTGCTTCCGAGATACATGAAGCAAGTGTCGATGGGTCCATGTACCCATTTGTCGAGTCCGAGGCCGTCGCCGGTTTTCCTATCACCAGTTTGTCCTTGCTGACGCCATTTGCCGCAATCTGGAAGAGGGCAGATTGAGGCCATTTTGACGAAGAAGCATCCAGGAGGCCAGAACATGTAGTATACTCCGTGACACCTTCTGTAACAGAGTGAAATCGCGTTTTATATCTCGTGCTAAGAATTGGTATACTCACGATTATAAAACTGTGAGGAGTGATGACGTTCTGTCTGAAGAGAAGAATAGTCAATGTGCGTACCTGAACATTGTACTAAAAGGGTTTTAAAACTCGAATACGGATGGAATGGGCCTGTCGGATCAACTCAACTCACCCAATTGATCAAAGAGCCTACGTTCTTATCAACGGCAAGGTAGCCTCCGCCACTCCAAATTGATGGAGAGAACCTTATTCCCATTTTCATATGAACTCACACTCCGTGCCCATTTGGCGCTTGTACTCACCATGGTGCGACGGCTGCAAAACATATGGTCAACAACTATTACGATAACCTAACATAAACAACCCACGGGCATGAGTGAGAATGTACTGCCCTTGGGGAAGCTTTGCACGGAGCTGCTTAGTGAAGCTAATGAGCCATGTTTCGGCTGTACCCTCAGCGCCATTAAATGCCGTAAAGTCCTGTTGTCCGCAGAAACTCCAATCAGCTAGCTGAACGCCCATATCGTCGAAGGGGGCCAGGGAAGTACCTCGTAGTCGACATCAATACCGTTAACACCATATTGGATGACCCAGTCAGCCATAGTGTTTGCGGTTGTCACGGCGTCGGCACCCGAGGTTGTTGGCGTGTCGGTGGATCCGAAGGCAGAAACGATCAACGAGATTCCGGCCGAATTGTACTCCTGCACGTACGATGCACGCTGGCTAGCAGAAAGCTTCTGCCAACTCCGAGCCTGATCGATAGAGCCAGAAGCCAACAGGAAAGCAAGGGCACTGAAAGACATCAACAATCTGTTGTACACAAAATTTATCTGACGGTCACTCACAAGACATTAAAACCCTGCTCGTAAAGTTGGTTAGTGACTAGCATGGGGCATGCGTAAAAAGTGCGTTACTTGCCCGAAGCTCTGATGCGGAAGGAAACGGGTTAACCTTCTTGTCGTTGTAAACCACAAAGCGAGGAGCGGTGGGCGTTGACGTCTTTAATGCATCACGGGCGGAAGGACTGAGGCTCCTGAGTTTGTCTACCAATGGAAGAGCTTGTATTGATCCGACCGCGGATAGGGCTGTTATGGCTGCGACCACACCAGAGCGAAAAGACACCATTGCGCAAGTCCTCGAGTCAGACCTTGACCGGGCTGGAAGGGTAGCTATTCACGCACACTACTATCGTGAAAGCATATAAATAACGGAAGATATTCGGTCCAGGAAATACTCCCAGCATAATGTATAGCATGTTTCCTGGGCAAGGGCGGCTGAATAACGGGCGGTGACCGAAATTAAGATTATAATGCACGGAAACGAGAGAATGTCCCTTGGCCTTGATCATCAATGACATTAGCGAGATCAACCCGGCCAATGAAGAATACAAGGGGAACCCTTGGGAAAGAAAGTAAGATCAAGCGTGTACTTACCGAGCATGATTAATCCTCCGCGGGGACTAGGATCATGGACACGAGGAATTGTTCATTGCCTGTGAGGGACAATGTCAGTGCCACATAATACCCACATTCCATACATAAAGCTTCACCCAGCCATCGCCGCACTGCTTCCGCCAGTAGGATGGAGTGTTTAATGTTACCAAAGTTGCATTTTTGACTCGCGTTTTCACGCGGTTTTGTGAGCTCAGACTGTTACTTGATACTATAACCAAAAGAAATCAAAGTCGAACTGTAATGCTCAGGCTGCTTTTCTCCGCAGGCGACGAGTTCTTTTATGTGGATTCTTCTAGGCCATGCATTTGTCAACAAACACTGGCACAAGGAATGTTTCAACACCACCTCCCACCCCCAAGTCCTCCCCCTCGAAAGACGATGAATGTTGCCGAGTCTGCAATATAGAGTGATGCGGTCTGTATCGCACCATGGCCCAAAGGAGCAGTAGGCACGGACGACATATCGGGAAGACATATCGAGGCTCTTCGTGCGCTTTCCAGGCGGCGAGGTACCTGGGTTTGCAATGACTTGCATGTTGGCCTTTCATTTACATGCCGTTTTCTTGAAGGTGCGCCCGTCGACGTGACTAACCGTACTGCCACCTGCTTGGGGGGGGGGGGGGGTTTATGTGTTTGAGCCCAAAACAGCTGTCTCACCTCGGTGCATACCTGTACCTCCATATCAACTGTTATGTCACTCGCGGAAAAACTGAGCCTTCAAGCTAGACTCCGGACAAGTCTATTCAACACGACAGCTATCTATGTCCTCACTCGAACATCCAGGATGATCGCATCGCTCTGTCTCGTCCCATCCCCGGCATCAGCGCAAGAATTTGCTCATCCCGAGCGTTCCGCGCGATCTAGTTGCTTTCCTCAGCCATGTTTCGCTTGCGCCCAATGTCACACTGTCGCACGACCTCTCAGGCGCCCAACGGCATGCGTATCCAAGATGGGTGTTGCCGTCGATTAGAACCAGCGCATGTACGGCAGACGGTTTGATTCGACCCAGTCTGATCGACTCGGGCGTGCACAAGCCCCTGTCCGCAGCCTTCGCGCGGCCGACTGTGCTTCAGGAACCCGCGACAGTGCTCCAGAGCGTCTTGGACCCCCCCGATACGTCGGGCGAACCCACGGGACGTTCGATTCACCGTTCCGACTCAGAGCCTAATCGGCTTCATCCAGGACACCGACCGCTACATCTCCGTCTTTCTGCGAGCGCAATCGGCTTGATATCGACCGTGCCGTGAACCGCCGGCACAGACGACATGTTGGCGAGTAGCGGGAGCGCCACGCCGAGCAGCCAAGGGGATGATAATTAGAGCAGAGGTCCGTCGCGCTCCAACTCTGCTCCCGGAACCCAAGGCATTGAGCCAGAGGGTCGACGACATGTCTCTGCATTGCGCGCGGTCCGCGGGGCATTATGCACAAAGAAACTAATGCTAAAAATGCCATCAGCTATATTCAATCGTCGAACCTCAGACATTGTGAATACCTCGGAAAGGTATGCGATCGGTACAGTCATAATCCTGACTATGTGTATATCAAATTACGATTTATCTGAGAAATGAAGAGTAGCAATCTAAGCAATCTAGAAATAAACAGTAGGAGCCCAGTAGAAATTCGTCGGTTGTGTATTTCGTAAATTAAGATCTTGAGGAGAATCGTTGTCTATCATCACGCTATCTCTAAGAATGGCGAGTTGAAGCGTATGCACCGTCGTTTGCCCAGGCGACTACGGTAGCCTTCCATACATGTCATCCCCTGGTTTCCGGCAGGGGAATGGAATGAAAACTTATGCTTTACCTCCTGACGTCCCGTTCTAGTTTCAATCGGCTGCAGTCACATGGTCAGAATTCAGTGTCCGAACGACTCGAACAGTCCTCGAAATACTCACTTATAGGCGAGCTGCCGATGTTGCCGTTGTCGCAGCCGTCGTAGATGTTGGTGTCGCGTTCGTCGGAGGGGGTGAACCATTAACTGGGAATGTGTTCCCGCGGACAGTAGTAATCCATTGGGAGGTGACATCAGGGAACTGTCAAAGGAACATGTCGTTTCGACTCGCTCCAACGTACAAAACTATAAAGAATTCACCTGCCAGGCCATCACACCAGCATCTGCATACAGGTCGCTCTTGGTCAGCATCACAACGACTCAAAGATATCAAATGTATGGTTACTGACTCCAGCCCTTGGAAGCCGCCTGCGCGACGCACGTAGAAAGCGTCGACGGATCGATGTATCCATTGCTGGCATCTGCAGGCGTTCCCGGTTTTCCGACGACAAGTTTGTCCATGCTGACGCCGTTGGCCGCAATTTGGAAGACGGCGGATTGGGGCCATTGCGACGAAGAAGCATCTAGGAGGCCAGAGCATGTAGTGTACTCCGTGGCTCCCTCTGTGGTAGAGTGAGCTTGAGTTCCATATCTCATGCCCCAAATCAAATCACTCACGATTGTAGAACTATTTACAATGAGGCATGGTTGATGCTGTTCGGTCAGGAGGATGATTAGAACGATCAACGTGCTTACCTGAACGTTGTACTAAAAGAGTGTTATGAAAACCTTCAGACGAGCGGAACGAGCTTATCGGATCAGTTCAACTCACCCAATCGATCATGGAGCCTACACTCTTATCGATAGCCAGGTAGCCACCACCGCTCCACACCGATGGAGAGAACCTTAGTTCCATCGTTAGATAAGCGAGCACTACATGCCGATTTGGTGCTTCGAGTACTCACCATGGTGCAACGGCTGCATGATCTTTGGTCAATAACTGTCCACAACCGTCAAAGATAGACAACTTACGGGCATGCGTGAGGATGTACTGTCCTTGGGGGAGCTTTGCACGGAGCTGCTGAGTAAAAGTGATGAGCCAAGCCTCAGCGGTACCTCCAGCGCTGTTAAATGCCGTAAAATCCTGTCACCCGCAGACCCCGATCAGCTGAGTTGGATGCTCGGTGGTCAGAAGTACCTCGTAGTCGACGTCAATTCCGTTAACATCGTATTGGGTGACCCAGCCAGCCATAGTGCCCGCAGCCGACGCCGGGTCGATGCCCGATGATGTCGGCGTCTCAGTGGATCCAAACGCGGAAACGATCAACGAAATTCCGGCCGCATTGTACTCCTGCACGAGTGAAGCACGCTGGCTGGCACTGAGCTCCTGCCAATTCTGAGCCTGATCGGCAGCGCCAGACGTCAGCAGAAAAGTAATGGCACTGAATAAGACATCAACGTTCTGGTTGCATACATGCTGCGTCAGCCACTCACAAGACACTGAAACCCTGCTCGGAACGTGGGTCAGCGAGTAGCACAATGTAGCATGGACGTATTGCTTACCTCAAGTTCTGAAGCGGGGGGGAACGGGTTGACAAACTTGTCGTTATAAGCCACAAAACGAGGAGCAGCGGGTGCTGCTCTCCTCAAGACATCGCGAGCAGAAAGGCTAAGGCGGCAGAGTTTGTTTGCCAACGGAACGGCTTGGATCGATCCAAACAAGGAGAAGGCGGTTATGCCTGCGACGACGCCAGAGAGGAAAGACACCATTGCGTGAAACCTCGAGTGGACTGGAGGGATGGCTGCCACTTACGGATATTCATGCCATGGGTATATATAGCGGACAGAAGTGGGTCCGGGAGATTCAGATGCTCCCCGGGTTAATAGATATCGTGGTTCGTGACCAAGATAGCAAGCCAATTGCATGACGACCACACGATTTTTCGGGTCCGTGTGGTGAGTTGTAAGACATTGAGACGGGTAACTTTGATCGCCGTCCGATCGAGGGACTGACGAATTCGGCCATTTTTAAGGCACATCCAAGATGAGTGCAAAGTTGGAGACGCGACGAAACCTGGGGAACGAATTAGCAATTTTAAACCAGATCTCGTGGCGACTTTGATCGTGGTTGCAACCAGAGTGTGGCACCTCTGTGACGAGCGATCGAGACTGGATGAAGAAGAAAGCCAAGAAAAGAGCGAGTGAATTTACCGTCCATGGGCATGCTGGAGAATTCGAATCTCGAGGCTTGGCTAGACTCTGCGGCTCCACTGTGTCAGTAAAAGTCATGTTGTGATGACGGGTCCGTGACGTCCGTACTAGACAGACATTGACCGTGACATGTCGCTCCTTCTTCCCTCCCACATCGACATCCGAACATCGGCCAATTCGCTACTCTCTCAGAAAAACCCATCCGATTGACTCCCCCGTTCGCGGCGGGAACCGACAAAGCACCCTCGGAGAATGTTACGCAGAAATTGGTGTTGAGGTATGTACCGTGTCAAGAGGCGGCATGGAGTGTATAATTTCGAATTTTCGAGCGAGGAAAAATAAAGACACCCTTTGGATCGAGTATTGCCATCGTAGCGTATGATGACGTTGCGAACGCGCTTGCAGACGCTTTTCTCCATTACGTGCGACATGATCTCCGTCGTCCCAAATCAACGGACCACTGAGTCTGTTCATTGTGAACGTTTCGCACGATCCGATAGCTTCCCTCCCGAGTCGATGTCTCGCTAGAACCAGGTGGCATCGGCCATATTTAATCGTCGAACCATAGACAACCATGAATATTCCAAGCCACCTGACAAAAGGTATACAGCCATAATTCTGACTAGCACATCGTCGAATATCGAATTTCAATATTGATCCAAGAACACCAGAACCGTAAAAAGACCCGAGAAACGTCATATACGCCTGTAGATTTCCGTTGATATCTCGCGGGCATCGTTGTTTATCATCGCGCTGCCGCCAGGGATGCGCATCGATCGTTGGCTTAGGCGCATGCGCTGTTCTTCGTCCAGGCTCCAGAAGGGCCTTTCGCACACGACATCCGTCATCTCTTATTGTCAAAACAAGGAGAAGAAAAAGGCTTACCTCCTGGGGCCTCGTCCTCGTTCCATTGATTTGCAATCCAGAGATTGCCACTTGATCGGAATTTAGTACCGGAATGTTAGGTCGTAGCGAAGGTTGCAGATACTCACTTGTAGGTGACCTTGCTACCACTGAGGTACTAAATTAATGGTGCAATGAGCATGACATGCGCATGGATATTGGGGGAGCGGAACATACTGCGATGCCGCTTGACCACGCAGAGACGCCAGCGCAGCTACCGCTTCCGGAGGATCCAGTGCTAGAGGGAGTCGACGCGGTCGACGTCGTGTGCGTCGGAGATGTGGTCGTCGGCGATGTGGTCGTCGGAGACGTGGACTTCGTAGTCGTCGGCGCGGTAGAACCAGAAACCGGCCATGTGTTCCCGCGGACGGTAGTAATCCACTGGGAGGCAACATCAGGGAACTGTTGAACAAGCATGCCGTTTCAATCTGCTCCGAGGAAGCCAAACTCAAAACGAATTCACCTGCCAGGTCATCACACCAGCGTCTGCATACAAATCGTTCTTGATCAGTATCACAACGACTCAGAAATATTAAATATGTGAAAAACTGACTCCAGCCCTTGGAAGCTGCCTGTGCGACACACGTAGAAAGTGTCGACGGATCGATGTACCCGTTGTTGGCATCCGCAGTCGTTCCCGGTTTTCCGATGACAAGTTTGTCTTTGCTAACGCCGCTTGCCGCAATCTGGAAGAGGGCAGTTTGGGGCCATTGCGACGAGGAAGCATCTAGGAGGCCAGAGCATGTAGTATACTCCGTGACTCCCTCTGCAGTAGAGTGAGCTTGAGTTCCGTATCTCATGCCAAAAACCAGTTCACTCACGATTGTAGAACTATTTCCAACGAGGCATAGTTGATGCCGCTTGATCAGGGGGAAAAATTGGAACGATCGACGTGCTTACCTGAACGTTGTACTAAAATAGTGTTGCCAATGCTCAGGCGAGTGGAACGGGTTTATTAAACGGATTCAACTCACCCAATCGATCAAAGAGCCGACACTCTTGTCGATAGCGAGATAGCCTCCGCCACTCCACATCGATGGAGAGAACCTTGGTCCCATTTTAGGTGAGTAGGCACAATCTGCCAATTTGGCGCTTGTACTCACCATGGCGCGACGGCTGCAAGATATTTGGTCAGTAACCATCACAAGTCGACCAAGGATAAATAACTTACGGGCATGGGTAAGGATGTACTGCCCTTGTGGGAGCTTCTTACGAAGTTGCTGAGTAAAGGTGATGAGCCAGGGCTCAGCGACGGCACTTATGCTGTTAAAGGCAGTAAAATCCTAAATCCCGATCGGCTGAATTGGATGCCCATATGGTTGAAGGAAACTGAAGGAGTACCTCATAGTCGACATCAATGCCATTCACGTCATATTGGATGACCCAGTCAGCCATGGTGCTCGCCGCCGAAGTAGGGTCGATGCCTGACGATGTCGGCGTCTCGGTGGATCCAAAGCCAGAAACGATCAGTGAGATTCCTGCCGCATTGTATTCCTTCATGAAAGAAGCACGTTGGTCGGCAGTAAGCTCCTGCCAATTCTGAGCCTGATCAACACTGCCAGAAGCCAACAGGAAAGAAAGGGCACTGAAGAGACATTAGCCATGCTGTTGCGTACTATCCGGCACCCACTCACAAGACATTGAAACCCTGCTCGGAATGTTGGTCAGCGGGTAGCACAATGTAACATGGATGTGTTGCTTGCCTCAAGTTCTGAAGCAGAGGGGAACGGGTTGATATACTTGTCGTTGTATGCCACAAAATGAGGAGCAGCTGGCGTTGACCTCTTCAATACATCACGGGCAGAAGGACTAAGGCTCCCGAGTTTATCCGCCAACGGAACAGCCTGGACTGATCCGAGCAAGGAAAAGGCGGTTATGGCTGCGGCGACGCCAGAGAGGGGAGACACCATTGCGTAAAGCCTGGAGTGGGTTGAAGGGTAGTAGCTGATACTTGGCCGGACCCATGTCATGACAGTATATATACCGCAGAAGGAAGTAGGTCCACGAGGTACTCCCGCAACGCTGTGTGGCGAAGATAGTAAGGTAACCGCATGGCTCTCCTGGGTCCACGTAGTGCGTTGTAAGGGCATGCAAGTATGAGAGGGTGTCACTTGACCAGCAACCACACTGGAAACTTTGATGCAGACCGTTGCAAGATCAGGGGTTGACGAATTAGGCTATTCAAGGCCAAGACGAATACGGCCATTGGATCGAATTTTTCAAGGGAGCACCCATTCGACAAAACCCTAGGGAACGACAAAGCGACCCTGAACCGGACCTGGTTTACAATGATCATGATTCCTTCTGAGGGTCACGCACCGAAGCAATTTTTATTGGTCTATAAGACTAGATGGGATTTCTGTATTGTTTGTGACACACACTGGCAACGTTTGACATAGCACACGTCAGGCATCGCTGCACCCTTTGCGATGGCGTGTCACGCGCCACGTTTCGGAGCGATAGTGGGACACCTTGTCAAGAGTTAGAAACAGACATTGTGGTAACAGATCATGTGGGGCCTCGATCGAAACAGATAACGTTAGGACAGCGCATATCAAACTGATATGAGGTTGCTGCCAGGGTGACCGTCGGGCAGGCCGTGACATAGGGAACGACGAAAGGAGTATCACTTGCACATGTACAAGACTATCGCATGTGGGTCGATGAGGGCGAGAGCCATATACGTTGTGGTCAATGACGTGTCTCGGGGAGTGATTGACTTGACGACTCTTCCCACGGCCATTCAACTTGAACCGCTCGACACTTTGTAGTACCGAATGAACAAACGCAAGCACAGAAAACCAAATCGCGACCATGACTGGAACCCGACACCTGAGAGCCCTGATGCTCCCGCCCCTGATCCTTGTCTCTATATCCAGGCCCACGAAGCGGACGTGATCCGTGGACCGCGTGCAGTATCTGCACGTCTCCTCGAGTATCGGGACCCCTCTACTACGATGACCGCCGGTAGCAATCCAAGTTCTGGTCTCATCCGATGGGGACCATATCAAAGTTCATGTGGCGACTTAGTTGACACCCAACAGTCGAACCTTTCGGCGTTATGGCTCGATAGGTAGGTCCGTCTACGAGCTGCCAGCGTTTCAATGGGAATGTTGCTTTCAATTGAACCCCGAAAAGGTACCATATGACACGCGGTCCGATTGCCCTCAGAAGTAGTGACTTGCCTCTCTCTTCTGCTTTTGCTGCCGATTTTGACCTCACCATGTGCGTCACAGGTACGATATCAGGCTCTTGCTCGATCGTTTGCCCCACTTTCGGTCTGAGAGTGTACAGGTCAGACCGCTCTCCCCGAGTGGGTGGTCAGACCTTCCTTCCGACTCTGAAGATACATTCTTCTTCTCGCCTGATGAACTCGAAGATTATCACCGCGAGAAGCGGCGCAGGTTGATCGAGCGTGGTAGAGAAGAAAGATTAAGAGCAATAGCGAGTATCGATGACCAAGAAAGAGACTCGGATCCATGGGGTGGCAGCGACGAGGAGGTGAATTATTCTATCTGTCTTTAGTCTCTTCTCACAGGTGGCACACAGCCTGACGAAGCACAGAGAGAGCTCGTTCGCAGGACAGCCTCTCACATTGTGTCGTCTCCGAACCCTGCTCAGCTCGAGATGAGGATTCTAGCCAATCATGGGACTGACAAGAGATTTGCCTTTTTGAGGGGACGCTGGTCTCGAGTTTGGAGGACAGAAAAGGAGAGAGCGAAACAACTTCAGGCAGAGGAAGCGAAAAAGATCCAGTCTCCGACAGCTCTCACGTCCCTTGGAGGACTAGCTGGCTATGGAGACAGCGATACCGATGATGAAAAGTCAGCAGACAAGTCGACAGATGAACCTGAAAATGCTGCCGGTGCACAGTGCACTCATGAAGAGGCAGTAAAGGAAGCGCGAAGGGCAAGAGCAAAGGAATGGTCCGCGCGACGTCGCGCTCCACAATCCGAGTCACGGTCAGAAGAAACACGTACGATGCCGCATGACGATATCTGAGTTGTTTGTATGTCGTAGCTTATCAGTGCACGGAGAGCTTCAAGATGAAGCCAGTGAACGTATATCATATGAGCCGAGTATGCCTTTCGGGGTTAATTTTGTGGGGAAGTCTGGGAATGTGTTCAATTGATTGTCTGAGAGCGTGCAAAGTGGCCCGGAGAGTCCACGATGACAGGTTCATCAAGGCAACGGCGCGGGTCTTGCGTCGTCGGCGTCGAGAAGCACTGCAGGCCTGGCTCGGCCACCGTGTATTTTTGCGATGCACTTTAATTCCCAGCCCACAAATGAGGCTGAATGCTCTTTCTCCCCCACCATGAACATTCAAGCCCCTGCACCGGAGCGCGATTACCTCCCTATTGCAGACCATGGCCTGTATGCGTGTTTTTAGCCTATCGTCGAGCGATCTGACCCGTTCTATATCTCAGCATCGGCAATCTGAGGACCGCAGCTCTGGTAAATCCGTATCTTCTGTGTACGCATCGGTGTCTGATTAGCCTCGCAGATCAGCTTGGATGGTTCGGGTGAGTCCCCAGCACGCACATTGAGAGCGCGATTTCAGGATCATGGGAGGCGAGGATGGCACATCCCACCCCGATCGCCTGGCTCGTTATCTTTCCCCCACCGTTCCCACCATCCGAGCTTCGCTCACACCGAGACTCTGCAGTGGAAAGTTATTGTATTCCAAATTTTGATTCTCCTTCCGTGTTTGCTCGGATCCTTGACAAAAACAAGGTTGGGATCAGGGACTGATCGACTGTAACTCTCCGCTCACATCATTACAGGGCGGTCATTTCTCGATCACACCAACCGTTCCGTTCGCAACGAAACAGAACTATCTCCCGAGCTCCAACGTGTTACAAACCAAGTACGATTTGTCTCTCGGAGAAGCCATGACCCATTACTGATTTGACCATCCCAGATTTCTCAGTGACAAGGGCGTCGCCTCTGTAACTGGTGAACCATCCGCTTTCCATTATATGACGAAGCTTGACAACATCTAGATTTCTTGCCCCGTCAGACAAACGAAGATACCAAACGACCTTTACTTTTCTGGCTCATAAGGCGTGTGGAGGTGCGCTCACCATCGCTCTCTGGAGAACCCAACTCTGGTTGATGTTTCTTCCATAAGATTAATCGCGGCAATATTCCTCTCCGTGTTGAGTGCGCGCCAGCCTTCAACTACGCCCGGGATCAGCACACCGCAGAAATTGTGGTAGACGACACCGTTCCGTCACAGACACAGAAAAAAGTTGTCTTTAAATCACCAAACCTCGAAGTCGACTTTCGTTATGTAGCGGAGAGCACGATTGACAATGTGCCCGTCCCCGAAGTCAACCCCTCACTCCTTGACCTCTCCTCCAAGGGCCATCTTGGTCCCGCGACGTGTTGCAACCTTTCGCTCAAGGAAGGACAGCGTGTGACGTTCGTATTCCGCATTTGTCCTAAGGAAGGTTTCCGAGCCCATATCAAACCAACTCAAGAGCATGCTGATCAACTCGGAGTGCCCTTTGAGAGTACGCTGAACCACCGATGAGAGAGCCGCCATACAAGCTAACTCTGTCCAGAGGTGATGAAAGGTGTCTCCAAGATGCGTCCTGACGACGACCCAGCGCTGACTAAAGTGCGTCTTGATGATCGATCTCACTGTGGAGAAAGTGGCCTCCTGACGCATACCTCTCACGTAGGAATTACTCGATCACCTCTTCGTGGTATGTACAGCTTGTTCACCTAATCTCCTTTTGGTGCTGGACATTTTTCAGTCTACGAATAGCTATTGGAACTCTTGGATACGTAGATCTACTTATCAAGGTTCTTGGAAGGAAGCTGTCCACAGGAGTGCTCTCGCCCTCAAGCTGTTGATCTACGAGCCAACTGGTAGGCAAAATCAACATCTTGTGATGTGTTGCCTAACGCTCTGGAATCGAGGCGCCGTGATCGCGAGTCCAACGTTCAGCTTGCCAGAGTACATTGGTGGAACGAGAAATTGGTATGTCATGGTTATATGCTGGTCGCGAAAAGTGTTCAACTTGTCTCTCTAGGGATTATCGGTATGCTTCATACTTGATTGACTATTCACTTGTTACAATCTTACACCTAACCAGCGCGTCGTGGATTCGTGATTCCTCGTTCACACTCTATGCACTCATCCGTCTGGGCTTCACACATGAAGCTAATGGTCGGTTCGGTAGCTGATTCGATGTGTTGTCGCTGACGACACAATAGCCTACATGGATTTCATCTTTGAGCGACTGAGGGACAAGAATCCAGACGGTTCCCTCCAAATTATGTGAGCTATTTCCGTCTTTTGGTCAAGATGTATACACATCCTCAATATCTACCACATGCCAGGTACACCATCCACGGTTGGTCCTCTTCGCTCGGAGCGACACATACTGAATGAGGGTCATCTCAGGTGGTAAAGATCTTGAAGAAATAGAATTGAACCATCTAGATGGGCACAAAGGGTCAAAGCCTGTCAGGCAAGCGAGTTCAGCCATCGATCAGAACAACACTGATCTAGTGTATGATAGAATTGGGAATGGTGCCGCAGACCACATACAGCTCGTGAGTCTTCAAGTTCGTCCCTTGGCGTGCTTAGTTTCTTGACGTGTCTACACCAAGGACATATACGGAGAATTGTAGGTGCTTATCGAGGTTCAATCGGCACTGCCTAATCTTGCGATACAGGATGGATTGTATCTACCTGGGCCAGAAGGTGTGTCTAGGAGTTTCGCTCCGAAGTTGCTGGCTGATAGACTGCCTAGTTTGGTCGTCCCCTGGTTCGTAACGTTTAACTACAGTGATGTGAACTGACTCACAATAAGCGAAACAGTCGTACGACACATGGTAAGTAGGGTCACAGTCGAAACTAATCGCATACACTGATGCATGCACTCTCTATCCAGGGTACTAGTGCGGGAACTGTAAGTTATCTTGTTTTGATCAACATATGTGGATCGTTACGCCTTTTTAGTGTAGACTGTGAGGGTTTAGACCCGCCATTGGCTCATTCACTGACGTCGTTTCGTGATAGTTGTCGTCAAGAACTACAAGGAACCCGACTTGTACGTGCCTTTGGATTTCTGCTTTAGCGATATGCGTGCTCACTCTCCTGGAAAGATCCATATGGTCAGTGCGAGTCAGGGAAAAGTGTGTCAGGTCTGAATGTCTATGTGAATATCGCAGGGAAGTTCGTGGTAAGAAACGACACTTTACGGTATGTCACATGTGCACTCTGAGTTAATGTTCTTACACCTGAGACTTGTGTAGTATTCAAAGGTAAGTTGCACGCTGATACGCGGCGTGTCCGCTGAGCGGCGCGCTGTATACGTAGATCATGCTTTGGTGAGTCCCTGCATGTCACCTGGTCGAATGCTGATGAATTTGAGCAAGGGTGGCCATCGACCGAGGTATTTGTGTCTTGTATTATCCTCTAGCGTTGGTCGATCAAATGTTCCTCTGTCAGGTTTACGATTGGCGGACAAACGATCGCTGCCGTGTCCCAAGCGCAACGAGTGGCTGGCAGCGAGAGACGAGCTGTATGAAGAGATCATGCAGAAAGCGTGGAACCTAGGATTGCAAGTCTTTGGTCAAAGCTACGAGGAGACTGACGTCTTGGATTCGTCGGTCCTCATTATGCCCCTCGTATTTTTTATGACTCCGGTCAGTGTCTGAGCTAGTCGATTGAACGAGACTTGTGCTCATCGCTCATTAGTCCGATCCGAGGTTCGTGAATACACTCAAGCAGATCTTGAAGACTCCCGAGAGAGGCGGTTTGACATCGAACGTAAGGTGCATGCGGCTTTGCAAGATTGATGCTGCATCTATGGATAGAACCTCGTTTACCGCTATGACGTGAACAAGAGCGACGACGGGGTTGGCGGGGAGGAGGGGACATTCTGCTTATGCACGTTGTGGTACGTTCTGTGATCTAGGGATTGCTGCTGCCTGGCACGAATCATAGGTGCATCGAAGCGCTTACGCGTGCTGGAGAGTTTGATCGATCATTGTTGCGACGCGCGATCGCGATGTTTGAGGTGAGAATTAGAATGATGCAGTCGTTTTTCCAAGCTGATGCGACCATTCTTTCAAGGACTTTTTGCAGTACTCCAACCACGTTGGACTGTGCACAGAGGAGATTTCTGAAGCTGGTGAAGGGTAGGTCTACGCTGTTTGTCCACGAGAGCTTGATGGCCTGATCTCCTCCCAGTCTCGGTAACGCTGTTCAAGGCTTCACGTGAGTGTGATGGTATGTCTCTTGTGCGTGCGATAACGATGGGTGTGCCAGACACGTTACATTGATCTCTGCCGCCTACAATCTCTCGAGGACGATGGCTGCCGCGCTCAAGTAGGGGATGTTAACTGTACGAATGTACCACGTGACCATATGTATTACAACTTGTTCCAAGCGGCGCATTTCCGTTCACCCTAGTCATGGATGTCCTGCACGCCCAGCTGGCTGCTCTACAGCACAGGCTGTCCTTTGTCGCGACCGAGCCGATCGACTGGAAGTTCTACATCCAAGCATGTTCGTGGGCAGTCACCCTCTTCGAATCATACCTCTTGTTCGTCGTTTTTCTCTGCTCTGGCCTCAAGAATGACACCACATCCCAGACTCCGTCAATACCCACTCTACTCCAAAACTGCGCCGCCGCCGGTTCTCGCGGGCCATTTCGACGAGGCGACGTTCCGTAATTCGCAGTTGTACGGCAGGGACAAGGCCCAGTTCTCGCTCGTCACAGGGCTGCTCAAACAAGCAATCGACTCGGCAATGCTCCACTTTGGATTCTACGCTTGGGCATGGGACGTGGGCGGTAGGCTCATCGGGCGGTTCGGGTACGGTTCCAAGTATGAGGTGTGTGTTCATTTGTCGCTTTCCCTGCTGATGGACAACCCACCCACACCCGCGCGGACGGGCACACAGATCACCCAATCCCTTGCGTTTGCTGCGATCTTGTTCATGTTTTCCTCTACGATCAGCACCCCGCTCTCGATCTACCAAACGTTTGTACTCGAGGAAAAGCACGGCTTCAACAAGACGTCGCCGACGCTGTTCATCACTGACCTCCTCAAGGGCTGGCTTCTCGCGTTCGTCATCGGCGGGCCGTTCCTCGCCGTCTTTCTTTACGTCTTCAAGTGGGCCGGGGACCGTTTCGTGCCATGGCTTATGGCGTTTTTGTGCGTCTCGCACTCTTCCCATCTCTATTTTCTTACTGACGTTCCTCGTGCAGGCTCGCGTTTCAGATCATCATGGTCGTCTTGTACCCGACCGTCATCCAGCCGTTGTTCAACAAGCTCTCACCGCTTCCTGCAGGCGACTTGCGCTCGCGGACCAAGGCGCTGGCGCACAAGCTCAAGTTTCCGTTGAAGCACCTATACGAGATCGACGGCTCGAAACGGAGTTCGCACAGCAATGCCTACTTTTTCGGTCTCCCATGGGTGCGTCACCGTCCTGTCGCTGTCCACATCGCTGACGCGCCCCGCAGAGCAAACACATCGTCATCTTTGATACCCTCATCAAGGAGAGCAAGCCCGACGAAGTCGAAGCCGTCCTCGCGCACGAGCTCGGCCACTGGTACCACATGCACCCTACCAAGCTCCTCTGCATCTCCCAGGTCCACATCTTCACCATCCTCGCGCTCTTTCCCGCGTTCTTGCATGCGCCGCAGTTCATCCGCGCGTTTGATTTCCCCAAGGCGGTAGCAGCGCGTCCACCGACGGTGGTGGCGTTTTTGTTGTTCCAGGTGCGTTTTTTGGGTGGTGGCCCTGTGGTTGGGCGTGCGTGCGTGCGTGTACTCAAGCGGTTGCGTGTGGCGTAGATGATCCTGACGCCGATGGAAGCCTTTATCGGCATCGCGCTCAACTTTGTCTCGCGCCGTTTCGAGTGGGAAGCCGACCGATTCGCGTGCGAGCTTCAGGACCAGCTGGACGCACCCGAGATGCACGACATGGGCGACCGACTCGGGAGAGCGCTCATCACGCTGCACGTCAAGAATCTGTCGACGGTCTGGGTCGACTGGCTGTACGTCGTCGCTCTGGTGTTGACGTTGTGTGGTTGGCTGATGCCCGCCGATCGCAGGTACTCGGCATACCATCATTCGCATCCTACCCTCATGGAACGACTCAAGGCGCTGGACGGCTTCAAGGCGAAGCGGGCGGGCCAGACGAAAAAAGAGCTATAGAGATTGTGCGAGTGACACGCCCCGTACCGCTTCGTCACGGTCAGACGATCTCGATTCGACGCTCGTTGTGTGGAGCTTGGCACGTTGCGCAAACGATCCCCTTTGTATAGGACAGTATTAGATCTGGTAGTTACGCTTGTTCCCCCGAGGTCGTTCATTCACGCACTGCTATCGCTGCTGCCATCATGACTCTATATCATCGATCACACGTTGCGCCTCCGCCGCTCTCTCTGAACCTTGTACGCACGTGACGGGGTACGTCTGGGCGTCGATCCGACCCTGTTCAACGTCGACGCTCAAGAGCACGGGTACGGCGAGCCACACCATGACGACGAGGAAGAAGAAAGCGTAGCGGATGTTGCCAGTGCTGTCAGCGATGAGCCCGACAATGAGCGGGCCGACGAACGAGCTCGACTGTCGAGAAGACGGGGCGACGAGAAGGGGGAGCACGTCAGCTCAGCTCAAGCTCGGCTGCGGGTGCGAGCCAACGTCGGAGCACGTTACCTTGTCTGTGATGGAGAACAGGGCATACCTTGCGACCGTTGTTGAGCGAACGTAGGGGGGAGCGGGTGGGCAAGCGGAGCGACGGGACGTACCAGCGCGCTTCTTCCCCCGGCGGAATGAGCTCCGCATATGATGCCCTCGCGTAGCTCTGAAATGCCCCGTACGCGAACCCTTTTGTTTGATCGACACCGTCAACAGCTCTGCGTGCGGTCCCCCCCGTCCCCGCACGCACGCGGCACGCAGGGGAGGCTAATTAGACTTACCGAAATAGACTGCCAGCCCAAACATTTCTCCCGGCGTCGTCAACCCTCCCACGCGCATCCGTCTCACGAACGGCACGAACCCGAGACAGCCATAGGCAGGGATGCACGAAACGAGGAGGACGAGGAGGACGAGGACGTAGAGGTTGGTCCATCCGAAACGGCGTTGAAGGGCGGGAAAGGCGAGGGAACCGAGGATGCCACAGGCAGGAGTGATGGCGCCGATGAGCACGAGCGACGAAGGGCCCATGTGAAGCGTCGTCTTCCCAAAGAGGATCGCCGTGGAGGTGATCGTCGTGAAACCTACGCCAACGACGGTCAAGGGGGGTTGAGCAGCGCCGAGGTCGCAAGAACGCGGGACGACACACCGTCTGAAAGAAGGAACCACGCGGCGAGGTATCTGAACGTGTGTTGTAACCGCTTAATCTGCTGCCAACGGAGCATCACCCCGAGACGCTTCCACGCAGCGCCCACCTCGGATCCAATCGTCCACTTGTCGTCATCCCCCCCAAGCATGTTCACCGACCCACCAGGTAGCCAGAGCGCAGCAGGTATCGAAAACAAGATCCACCAGATCCCACTCAACCCGATCGCGAGACGAAGGGAGAAGGTGGAGCCGTGCATCTGCGTGACGGGCACGAGGGCGAGGAGGAGCAGGAGAATACCCGCGCAGTACCCCGATGCGATTCCCTGCGCTGAAATCCGGGACGTGGCGCGCGAGAGTGCGGCGACGTACGCTTTCTGTTTCGGGCTCGAGTGATCGGGCTTGGTAGTGCCGAGCAGGGGTGCAGAGACGGAGGATTCGGGGTCTGAAAAGGGGCCGTGGTCAGCATCGAAATCGAGGGACGTGGGCAGAGGGACGGCGACGTCGGGTGATTCGGATGTCTTGTCGAGTTGCTTTTGCGCTTCGATCACTTCGGGGGAGTCACGCGCGAGTGAAGGGAGGTACGCGTTCATGGCGACGACGGATGCGCCAAAGCCGACGTTGGCACATATCGCAAGGACTGCGGAGAGAAGCCAGAGGGGTGAAGTCGAAGAGAGAAAGAGAAAGAGCATGGCTGCGGAAGCGCCCATGAGTGCGAACGTGAGGAGCAGTGGTTTCCGGGACGTCGCTAGTGTGTGCTCAGCGCCTGTGCGAGGTCGTCAACGATATGTACATACGGCGGTCTGCGATGCTTCCCATGGATATGACGGTGAGTGCCTGTAGAGCGACAGATATGGAGTAGACGTAGAGGCTGCCTGCAATGTTAGGAGCGGAGAGCGAACGGATCGCAGACGGCAGACCTAAAGCTGGCGGTGTCTATCCATAGCCAGCCAATCTTGACGGAACAGCGCGCGGCAGAGAGCGCGTTGTCGTCGCCTGTGGCAGACAAGCAGGGTGTAGTGTGGTCTGGGTCGAGGAAGCCATTGTCGCGGGCGAACTGCTCGAGGCAGATGGGGAGGAAGAGCGTGAGGGAAACGACGACGAACACTTCGCTGTCAACGTCGTTGGCAACGACAGGCGAGGAGAGAAAAAAGAGTGATACCTGGCGAATGCGTAGCTGAGCCACCCGAGCAGTCGACGGGTGAACATGGTCGGACGAGTTCAAGGCAGCTGCCACATTTTTACAAGACGCCTAGTATCTACGACTCATCCAAGTTACGCTACACCGCCGACCTGGAAGAGACCGTCCGCAAACAGGCTACGACCGACACCGTCTCACGTACCTGCTGTATGAGAGCGTCGATCACATCATTCTCCTCCATCTCCATCTGTTCACTGCTTCAGCACACCCTCGTAGGACGACTCGGCGACACCGCACCTCTGCTGGCGTGTTCTCTGCCATCAGTCGCTTCCCGTCATACACGAATCGGAACGTTCCTGGACGACAATACGGTGAGCACAGCACGCGCTGTCTGGTGCGACTGGACATGCCTGGTACTTTGCCAAAGCGTTCCTACGACACGTCAGGATGGCTCCATGCGCGACAGGGCGATCACGCACCTCGGCTGCTGCAAATATTTTTTTAAAGGGCATATTTGGTTTCACTTTTACGGTGATGTCTGCCGTGTGGGCGATGAGCAGAGGGTGAGCCAGGGTGAAACGAGACCCACGTTGACCCTCGTAGTTGATGTTGAGGTTCAGCTTGGGTTTGACGTCCTCTTCTTGCGACATGGAGGCAGGCGAGAAAGAGACGCAGGCGAGGACGAACGAAGACGCACTGGACGCATGCAACGAGGGTCGCTATATATTATATAAGCCCCATGGGGTATACATCGAACTCTGGCTCTCGAGGAAAGTAGAGAAAAGAAAAGAGTACGACGACATGCACGAGTCCGCTCAAGAAAACTTCCACCTGAACGAAGCCATTGGCCCGCTGCACAGGGAGAGTAAACATTGATCACTAACCTGTTTCCGCAGTTGACACACCTGCACGAGTGATCAGCAAAGAGGATGGGGGGGCCGGTGGTGTAGACGTACGTGACAAAGGTCGTCATCGGCTCATCAGCACTTCTTGTCTGCGCTTGACGGTAACGACATTTGCGCTTCAGAGACGTTCAACCGTGATGCCATGTTTGATGAAAAAGACGACTTGCCTGCTTGCACCTTCCGCACTGGAAGCCTTCTGTCTCCGCTTCCTGTTGGCCGGCACCAAGAGATCTGAACAAGTTTTCTTCTTTGATTTTTTGGTCGGCAGCGCGCCGTTCCTCGGACATCATTTCCTAAGCCCCGATGAGTCTGCGAAAGACGACAAGGGATGACACGGTACCTCGCTCGTCATCTTGCTGAATTTTTCGGGGGACAACTCGCCACTGACGACGCTTTCGCGCAAACTGGGGTTTGCCTTGTCCTTGAGGTTGACGAACAAGGAGCGAATTCTGCCTTTGTATTCCTGGGTCGTGCCACCAAACTGTGTGAACACGGCCTTTTCGACCGCGAGCGCACGGCTCGTGATGAGATCGATGGCTGGGGGAACAGAGCGAGTTAGAGATGACCGCACGTGGGAAGACGGGACTCACGAGCGCCCGAGTCACAGGCCAGACCGTCGTAGATGAGCTCCACGCATCGATCTCTGGTGTTATCCCCGGTGACTGTGACCTTGACACTGTCCGTCTTGGAGGAGCGGACGTCGGCTTTGCCGTTGGGTGGCGTGGCGACAGGGATCACCGAGGTGGACTGCTTGCGGACTGGAGCGGGCGTGAGCGGTGCTGGGCGGGTCGGGGAGAGCAGAGACGCACCTGCTGGTTTTCCGTTGGCGAGCGTCTTCGAGCCTGAAGCGGTTTTGGCCCTGTCGACGTCGTTTTTCCACTTTTTGACGATCTCCTTGGCCAGGTCGGAGACGGCCTTGGCGTCGTGTGCGCGCAGCTTGCCCACGGCGAGACCGGCCTTGCTCTCCTACGAACGGGGCGTAGGACTCGGACGCACGATCACGCTCGATGAAAGACCCACCCTCAGGATCGGTTCGTTGACCTGATATTCTTTGAGAACGTTTAGGATGGCAATGCGTTCCTGGGACGGGGTCAGTCGAGCTCGAACACGACCCAGACGACATACCTCATTGGTGCTCGCGTTCTGGAGCTGCTTCACATGTTTTTTGAGCTCTGCTGCGTCCGACATGGCCATCTAATTACACTAGTACGCGACTACGCGACTCCCTCGACGACGACGACGACGACGGCGACGACAAAGCCTGGCAGCCAAACAACCACAAACCCCTCTCTGAAAATGACAGCCATGCTCGACCCCCTCCGCAGACGATGCGTCCAGCGCACCCGCGACATCTTTGCTTCATGTCCGGACGACACCACAAGACAGGACGAAAAAAGGTCTGCTCAGCCCGTCGCCTCGTCCCCGTCCTCACACTCCACAGCGCCCGCTTGCACCTCGCCGTGAAAATGGCCGACGAGTACAACCACTACCGCGACCTCCCGTCCGCACTCCTCGCCCAGCAGGGCGCCGTCGGACCCACACGTCCACAGCCCTCACAAAAGCTCCTCACCGCCGGTCGTACGTCGCACCGTGCCCGCCCTGTATCGCCACTGACCCCACCCAGCATCGAGCGACACCTCCCGCATGATCGCCACCATTGACAACGCGCCCAAAGCACAGCCTTCCACGTTCACCACCGCTTCCAAACTCTCCGAAGCACTCACCCTCCACAAGACGACGCGAACCGTCAAACCGACGTTCCACCCCCCCTGGAAACTCGTCCGCGTCATCTCCGGCCATCTGGGCTGGGTCCGCAGCGTCGCCGTCGAGCCAGGCAACAACTGGTTTGCAACCGGCGCAGGCGACCGTGTCATCAAGATTTGGGATCTCGCCTCGGGCGCGCTCAAACTCTCCCTCACCGGCCACATCTCGACCGTCCGTGGCCTCGCCGTCTCGCCGCGACACCCGTACCTGTTTTCCTGTGGTGAAGACAAGGTGCGTGCACCGACGTTTTTTCGTCTGCTCGTCTCACGCACCGCAGATGGTAAAATGCTGGGACCTCGAAGTCAACAAAGTGATACGCCACTACCATGGACACCTTTCTGGCGTATACGCGCTCAGCCTACATCCCACCCTCGACATACTCGTCACCTCGGGCAGAGACGCTTCTGCCCGCGTCTGGGACATGCGCACCAAAGCACAAATACACGTGCTCTCCGGCCACTCTGCCACCGTCGCCGATGTAAAGTGTCAAGACTCGGATCCGCAGGTGATCACGGGCTCGATGGACTCGACCATCCGGTACGTCCCTCTTGCGCTCGTTCCATAGCCCCCCTTCCCACACAACCTCCACAGCCTATGGGATCTTGCCGCAGGAAAAACCATGGTTACGCTCACCCACCACAAAAAATCTGTTCGCGCCCTCGCCATACACCCGACCGAATACTCGTTCGCATCCGGTTCCGCCGGCGGGAACAACATCAAGAAATGGAAGTGTCCCGAGGGCACGTTCGTCTTCAACTTTTCGGGACATAATGCGATCATCAACACGCTCTCCGTCAACCCTGAAGGCGTCTTTTTCTCTGGAGGTGCGTACCCTCGCGCCACGTGTACGTGTGTCGGGGAGCACGCTGAACGCACGAACGTGCCCAGGTGACAACGGCACGCTGACGTTTTGGGACTATGACACCGGCACGCCGTTTCAGAACATGGAGGACGTCCCGCAGCCGGGTTCGCTCGAAGCCGAGGCGGGCGTGTTTTGCTCGACGTTTGACATGACCGGGACGCGGCTGATCACGGGTGGGGCCGACAAGACGATCAAGGTGGCGTTTTTTTTCTCTTTTTATTCTTCCTGGGTGTAACTCGATCGGCGGTGCGGATGCTGACGGGTCTCCGCGCGTGCGTCATTTTTTAGGTATATGCGGAACAATCGCAGTAGGCGCGTTCCGGTTGCCTTGCGGGAGGCGTCTGTAATATTTTTCCTTTGGCGGCACGACACGTTTCGGGACCGACATGTATGTATTGCCCATGTCTGTGAACGCTCAGCATGCCACGCGGATGACCTGGGTGACCGATCGTAGCCATTGACAAACGGTGATTCGACGGTGGACGTCTTGTTTTTCTGGGAATACTGCATTTAACCCAAGGATGCCCAAGGAAATGTTTTCGTTTGTGATACACTGTTCCTGCGTGCGTGCTACCCTACACTATAGCAACAGACAAGGCAAAAAGAAAAAAGAGCAGAGGGGATATGGATAGAGCATCAATACACAAGAGAGAGAAAAAGAAAGGTATCAAGGTATCAAACCGAAGCCTACAAAGTCCCCATCTGGTAGTAACCCGCAGAGATTGTACACGTTGTGGACATGACACGTAACGCACCATTGATGAAACAACAATGAAAAGGGAAAGAAAAAGATTGGGGGAAGGGGAGGGGGTCGTTGGCAGTATACATGCCGGTTGCCATCATCTCGTTTTCATGATCGCAAATGCGGTGGATGATCGTGTAGCGTCGTATCAACTGGAGTCGAAGGAAATTCAAATGGGGACGACCGGTCCCCACACATGCACGGATTCAGGGTGTCGACCCGTACTAACCGGCCCAACCTTGCAACGAACTCGACGACGTGCTTCCAACGAAGCACGGTGGATGTAACTCCCCATCGCTGACACCATTTGCGTGTCCATTCGCCAACATCGTCGAACGCGCGTCTTGTACAGCGTCGTAACCAAACGGTCGGGGCGTTGGTAGCGAGGCATCATCTATACGACCGCAAGGAAGAAAGAGAGAGAAGGCGTCCCGCATCGACGATCACGAATCAGTGCCAGCGTTTTTGCGTCACGCACGAAATCGCAAGAGTCAAACAATTCATTCGGGGTATCAAGATAAAAAATAAAACGATAAGAAAAAGATCCGACGCACATGCATTTTCCGTAGCGGCATAATTCAGGCTGTCTCCAGACGTAACCGCCGAAAATTGGTTCATGGCCGCAGTAGACGACAACGATGACGCGGGCGTGGATTGTAGGACGGCTTTTAGTTTGGCCGCCGTGACCGCCTCGAGTTCGGGCGAAAAAATAAATGGAACGTCTCCCGCGTCCTTGACTTTTTGCGTGCTCTTGGGGATGGGGCGAGAATCGGTGGAGACGCCATCAAGTCTGTATTTGTTGGACATGGCACTGAGGCTTTGCATATTTGAACTGTGTGAAAGTTCCCGAGAATGGCGTCTCGCAGCAGACGGCGTGCCTGCTACCTTGGCCTTTGAAGCGGGGTTGGTGTGTATGGACATGGCCGTCCAGGTGGGTCCTTGTGAGAGAGCAGGCAAGGGAGACGATTGAAACGATGGCGAGATCGAAAAGTAGGCGCCGGTGGGATCATGGGGTGCAGCAGAGCAGCTCACTTCAGGAATAGATACAGGCGGAACAATGCTCGACGAGAAATTTGTCGAGGTCGTCGGAGGACTGGTAGTATATCCTGCAAGGTTAGGGTATAGCGGAATAGTTGGAGACACGATATGATAGGGAGACGAGGACGCGGTCGGGGAAGACGGCAAGGAGGCAACGTCGGAAGGGGAGACACGGTTCCAAGGGCTCCTTCGCCCAGGCAAACTCGAATTGGACAGGTCACCAATGTGTGGCGGCCTGTCGGCACGTCGACCGCGTTCTACCTTTGTCTTGCTGACAGTGCGTGTATCTTCAAGTAAGGGGAATTGCTGTGAGCCCACCGGGATAGACAAGGGTGTCGGCGTGCTCTTGTATTTTGTGCGGACAGGTTCCTCACGGACAAAGGGTTGTCGAGGCGGTTGCGTACCATAGAGCTTCTTGCGACTCAAACCGTGCACCTTTTGGAGCGAACTCACGAGACTGGGAATCGAGCCATTTTGTGCGGATATTGGCGCTGTAGGAGGAGCAGACTGGATATCTTGTGGGAATGACTGATGTCGAAGGACGGGGGGACGAGTTACTGGGAAAAGCGATTGCTGTGCGAGGTCAGCACGTGACGAGCACAACAGACAGAACTCACCTGCTCGATTGGTTCGGCTATAGGAGGGTCTGGAGCTGAAAAGTGCGAATCTTAATGACCTGTAAGGAATAGATAGGTGGCGGACGAACCGGAAGAATCTCCAGAAAGGAGAAAGGAGTAGTCTGGACTTGTCGGAAACCAAGGGGACACCGGGGTGTGTCCCTGAAGTTCGAGCTTAAGACGCATCAGGGGCAAGATGCGAAGACTACGGGAGATGACCTACGCTAGTATTGAAGAGTTCGTTCATGGCGGACATGCCCTGTGAAGCGGGGAGAATCATGTGGCAGTGTATACCAAGCTGAAACGGAAGGATCAATAATTAACGTTATAGGTAGTTATCGGGGCGCGGTACCTGTGCGATTCGTTGGCCGAGCAAGCGCCACTCTGACTGACCAATTTGGGATGGCATCGTTACTGAGACACCCCACGTGTCCTGAGTGGGAACGGAAGCGGCTACGACGAATAGATGGAAGTTGACGGGACCACCTTGGAATTGTGTGGCGGCTTCGAGCATAAGCTGGGTAGATGGATCGGGTTAGCTGCGACCACACGAGACGAGATAGAACTGACCTCTATAGCTCTATTTACGATGCGCGATGTTATTCTGTTCTCTGGGCTAAAGCTGAATTTCA
Organism: Tylopilus balloui; assembly: GCA_038089995.1. NCBI lineage: Eukaryota > Fungi > Basidiomycota > Agaricomycetes > Boletales > Boletaceae > Tylopilus > Tylopilus balloui. Next base: position 31,221 of record JBBPLW010000122.1, read on the forward strand.
GATCTGGAAGTTGGTTGTATTGTCTAGGCGGGGCCTGGTTTGAATGGAGAGACATCGCGTCGTCACCGACGGGTGCGGTGGTGAGCCACAGGACGGGTATCTGAACAATGTTTTGAAGAGATGGGTTGGAGAGAGCGGGATGCACGCACGGGCACGACTGGATTAGCCATGCGCATTGAGCCGAGGAGGGTTGGGAGGTAGTGTTGGCGGAGGTCGTTCCATACAGAAATCATTCCCTGAGAGTTCTCGATGAGGATGAGGGTGACGACCGCCTTTGTAGCGGGGGAGGAGGTGAAGATGTTGGGAGGCATAGTGAAAGGAGCGGACAAGTTACATTGGACCAGAGAGGGTTTCTCGAGCGCTCACGTGGTCCGTCGGGGTTATCGATCCTTTGCGGAGACAGAATCTTTCCCACGCTTTAGACGCCCCTCGGCTCCGCTCCGGACCGTCGGTCCCTCTCTCCGCCATATCATATCCCTGCCAGGTCGGCGGCGGCACCTGCACCGTCGCACCCATTGGAGTGGTCAAGACGACCGTCTGCGCGTTCGACAGGCAGAATCGTTCTCGACCAGCAACCCGTGCTTGTAGCCACTGGTTTCCAAGACGTCAACGTCCAGTAGGTGCGTCTCGATCACAATACCCGCTTACCCTGCATTCCACAGTACAATGCACCCCAAATATTACTATTACCTATTGGTAGCCCGTCCTACTATATGGGGTTCCAGAACGTGTACGTATCCTTCATTGATCCTTGCCCACCCTCACACGTCTTAGCGCAGCCTTTTGGTTCCTTTCGGGAAACAATTTCTACCTCTACAGCGGGAAACCCTCGATCCCAACGACCAGTCTGGTAGGACTATCCTAACAAGGTCACATCCTTGCCTTCCCATAACGATCGTCCCTCTCACATTTTAGCAGACTGTGGGAACCGTCGGGGGTTCTTCCACAGCCTTTGCACGACCCGTCCCCCTCGCCGTGGGCAATGCCTCGAACTTTCGTATCCATGGTATCACAGGAATCGGTTACCTTCCGGGTACGTAGATTTTCCGCGTACTCCTTACCCAAATTCGTATCATCTTCTTTATCGAGTTCCAGATGCGGCTGGAACATTTACCGTTCTTCTATCGAGGATTTGGCCGTTCATAACGATGGGGATTGCGTATATATTTCAAAACACAACACGACCAGCGATCTAGCCCGAAATCTCTGTTGCAACGGCTCCCATGGTATCTCCATCGAGCGTCCCAGCTACCGTCGACGATTATACTCTTCGTTCCAGCATGCACGCAAAACCGACATCGTCGCCAACGTCTACACAAAGGACATTTCGGTGAACAATGCTAGAATGGCGCTCTAATCAAAGTCTTTGTGTTGTTCTCCATATCCGAAATCGACGGGCGGCGGCGGAAGTGCCGGATATGTCCTGGGATTTTATGCCCCGAGTCGTCTTGAAAATCACCCTCAGTAATTTTGATGTAAACAATGTCAATAGCCTTTTTACTTGGATCAGGCCCGTCGTGCGAGTGTCATTGGCTGATGCTCGCTTTCAGTGCTACGATACTGCAACGAACGTCCGAAGAATATCCCAACACGCTCACCGTCTCTGACGCCCGCTGTACGTTCCCCCCCACCTCACTTCCGCTCCGCTCGTCTACCGTTCTCGCATTGTCAGCCATTGACGTCACAAGCATCCGGTTATGCAGACAACGTCATCATCGAGCCCGAATACGTGGCCGAATGCTATGGGATCACCGCGACAGGGGCACCAACCTGACAATTCCCGCCGGGTCAACAGAGTGCTATCGTCGAAACGTCGCCAACGAGACGCGTTTGGAATCCGTGAACACCCATGGTGAGTGGCCACTGTACAATTCGCCTATCGTTGAACCTGGCAGCAAGGGCAAGTGGCAGAGGTGGGGTGTCAGTAGAGGGGCAGACCAGTGACAGGTGTCGGTCTTCCGGAAGGAGGCTCGGTGCTTTCAATGAACTTGTCCGTACCATGACAGGGACCTAATCGGAAGAACATGATCATGATGCACAGGCGCGTGTCAAGCAACGATCGGATATGTCAGTCACGGTCACTTGGTTTGGCACTCTCTAACATCCGATTTAATTATGCTGCCATATATCATCGTCTCGGGCGCGCAATCCTACGACTCGCCGCGCTTCGGCGGCATTTCATAAACTTTCGGATGTAGCACGCTCGAGATACTTCCGGCGGATCAGAAAATTAAAGTTGTCTGACTAGTCTGACGCCACGAACCGCACAAGGCACCCGAACGTTTGCCGCTCGACGAGAATCTGAGATATGACACTGCACCACATAGTGATTACTCTGGATCCCTCCCCTCCCCGATACACCTCGACTGGTGCCCCTTTGAACGGTTGAAGAACCAAGGTCGCCTTTCCTGTCATTTTTTACCGCTTCGTTCAGAACGGACAGCATGGTTAGTCTGGTCAGACGGGATTCATGCAACCACATGCGGTCCGTGTTTGCACACTTCCGAGTAGCGGCATGATTGGCAGTGCCAATGTTCATAGCGCTGAAACGAAACGATCGTTGGCTTCCCAGACTCGTGGTGTCCCGCAGAAGCTATATATACTTGTCGACAAAAGGCGTCACGCATAAGAGCATGGCAGGAGGTAGTGGGGAGCGCTGTTTCAGATTGTATAATAGTGTGGTGCATGCGCGTGTTGGCTGTCTTCCACTGGGGACATGTACAGTTCATACCGTAGTCATCATTATCACGAGGGAGACGAACAACGTGAACATATGCACCAATCTAATTCAAACGCAGGGAAATAGGTAACAAAAAAGGCAAACATACCTTTGAGGACTTCGCACCTAGCGTCCCACTCTTGCATGACCCACATATGTGAGTCAAGTCGAAAGAGGAAGCCTATCTGTAGGGGCATCGGTGGGTTGCTTGTTTGTCGATTGTCCAGGAATGTCATCTGCAAGAGTATCGAAGCTGCTGTGACCCATCATGACGTCCATGCCTTCGAGTCCACGGATGCATTGTGCAATACAAGCTTCAATGAAACAGTCTCTTTCGTTGATGATGGATGGACATCAAGACCGGGCAGCATGATCGAGGGGATAAGGAGGCGCTGGAGGCGGGTTGCGAACGTAGTTAGTTCGACATCTGCACTGGCGAGCGCCAGCCCATCGCCGTGGTACGGTCAACGCCATCCGTCGCCACCAAAACCAATCTTCCTCGAGGAAGGGGCCTTTTGGCAAGTCGGCAGGAGAAATGTTGGGAAGGGGAGGTACAGGAGTTTCTTCTTACTGAGCAGGCTGTTCGGTGGTAGGAGAGGGGCAGACACGGTGGGGGAGAAGGTAGGAGGAACGACACCATTTGCATCTTCACGACGGCATCGACAATCCTAGTCACGGTGTTGATGTCAGCAGGTGCTCGCGCATTGTCGGATCTGCAGCGACAGCCTGAGAGTTGTGTGATTTAATAGACCGCTAGAGATGCTCTGGGAGGGGAGTGCCACGTGATAAGCTTGAATGCCATGATTTGAGCCGGAGAGCATTTATTTGGTCAGGTGAAGGGTACAGGCATGGAGGAGGGGAGCAGGGGCGGCGGGACTGGACCAAAAGTGCAATCTGGGGTGCCAAGGATGGCGGTACGGTGATCGAGGGGGCGTCTTAAACCCGATCTTGTCCTAACGCGACCGGTGAAGCGCCAAAGATGAAGCAGGGGGTGGAAAAGAGGGCTTGTTAATCAGCGATGTGAAAGGAGTAGCCATGAAGGACCAATGAAAGCTACAGGTGGGAAGCGATTAGCAGGTGAAGGGGGACGCCAGATTGCAAACGTACTGGTATACAGAGTTGCCCAGCTAGAAGGCACGCCGAACGAATAGGATACTGCGTCGCTGAGTCGTAAGCGAAAACGAACGTCGACGGCGTTGAGGCTGCAAGTACGTGCATAGGTATACACGATTACACGACCTGTGCCGATCCCTAAAGCTTAAAGGATGGATAGGAGTCATTGCGAGCAGCGTGCACGGGGCAACATAGAAAGGCACGAGTATTAGTCATTCATCACTTGACTACCCACCATCATCACTCACACCACAAAGTACCCCCCGCTCGATCCGTTCACGCCCACCCGACCTATTCGTGCCATTCGCTCCATCGGTTCATCGCCCGTCCTACCCGTTTGCGCCTACGCGTCCCCCCAAAAAGAGACAAAGTAAAAAGGCCAAGTACCTTATTTGGTCCGTTCGTGTTCACGCGTCGGCCCAGCTTGTTTGCCTGCTCACACTCAGAATCACTTCACAGAACCTCTCACACCAGATAGACTAGTACCTACACTGGTCTCAGGGGGTGTGTTGGAGATTCAGCCCATCATTAACAAGTTGTTCACAATTTACCTACACTTTCCTAACCTTCCTTATTTGGATACCAACATGGTTACCCATGTGGCATGTATGTTCTACTGTTCCCTCCAGTCTTGTACCCTTGACTGGAGGTAAGCTTCATAGCTACACTCATTCTTTTTCTACCTACTAACATATTATAGTATTCACTCTCTTTGTCTAGTTCCATATCTTGAGCACTCTCTTGCAAGGTTGTTCAAAGTTGTGGAGTGATCAAGGTGTTCTTTTGACAGAAGACTCAGTGCTTCTCAATCAAGAACAATTGCCTTCCTGAGGTACTGAATGATCCCAAGTTGGTTGTGGCAAATATAGAGATGAATTTCACTGTGACAGCTTGCTTGCCATGTCCTAGTGGATAGAGCTGCAGTGCTTGACAATTGCCTCGATGATTGCATCCCTTGCTTAAATTTGGTAAACAGAACTCTTGCCCATGAGTGCAGTTTGCTGATTGTAAGACACTATTTCAATGCTTTGCATCCAGAGAGGAACACACTGTAACTTGATTTTGAACCCATCCTGCCTGACCAAACAAGCTGCAATGTGACAGTTTGAGAACATGTTGATATGCTGTACAATGTGCATGGGCAATGGCTGGAAAGCAAATGATACACAACTTTGGAAACCATGACATCCATTGACACTGCACACTCCCTCTCTCTGGCCAAGATGGTATGCATCAAGTTCTGCAACCCTCTGACACAAATGAAACTCAGAATTTGTGTCAAAGTAATTCACGGTTCAGATCGTGAGGATGGATGACTTTGAAGAAACAATGAGCACCTCACGCGACGTCGAACGCTCTGCAGGAACTGGAAGGCCCTGAGCTCTTTTGATCAACCGTACCTACTTCCCAGTCCCGGGACCTTGAAATGGACCGCTTCAAGCCAACGTAGGTCCTACTTCACCCCATTTCCGATCGATGAGATCTCACGGCGCACACTCGACGACTGGCTGTTGCAGATGCATGATCGGCAGCGCCCCAGCCTGCTCGACATGCCGAGCTCCTTGCTCCTCATCCAATCCAGAGCTCTAGCAATACCTCCCCTTCGGACCATGCCCCCTCTTCCACCGCCTCCACCCAACAGTTTACCCATGGTCGGAGCCAGCCCCACCTGGCATGCTTCTCTATGCCATCCTCGACAAAACGCGCTCGCTGCCAACGTCGGGCCGTTGAACAACCCGCGCCCCTCTGAGGCTTCGGCCCCACCGGCGTTGCAGGTACGATCGGGCCTCCACGCGCATCACCGACAAACCTCGGCATCGACATCGCCTCCATCGTCGTCGTTCTTCCGCCGTTTCTCGGCGGACGCACGGCCACGACGAACGTGGTAGGCTTGTTCCTCCGATATGCACTGGACTTGCTATGGTGTCGCCACCCGGACTCAGACTGAGGCGCGTGCAGCGGCAGACGTCGGAAAGAAACGAGGCTTCGATCAGCGTAGCAGAGAGGATGGCACTCAAGAGGGGAGTTTTGTTGGAGTGGGATAGAGTCTTCGAGGGTGGCCAAGGAAAAATAGGAAATGACGGGGGCATAAGAGAGGGCGATCCAACGCCGAGCATGCTTGGTGGACACGGTGTCCCTTGCCATCTGCTGGGTTGATTGGGAGAATGGATGGAGGGATCAAGCAGCACGGCTTACGAACAAATAAAAGTAACCTTGGTTTGATTTTTACCGACGCCGTAACACTGCAGGCTCACTCGAAATCCCATATACACAGTTATTATATGTGAGTAGGAACAACAAGACCGGTATTAAGAAAATAAATCCAGATGTGATATCTCATGGGACCATGGGTAAATCGATGGAATAATATCAGCGTCGACATGTCGGTACTCGTGACCGACCTCTCACGTTCGACTCGTCTTGTCGTTCCATCTGTAAATTGAGAGACCCATCAGCGCCCCAGGGAAAAAGAGCAGTAAGACAGGGCGAGATGCCGTATACTCACAAATCCATAAACAACTTCCAGAGTATCGTAAACATGATGCCCTGTAGACAGTTGGCCAAAATCCGCGTTTTCAGACCTCGTCCCAACAAGCCCCTGATACCGTCGGCAGCAACGACTGCACGTGCGGCATCCAGATACCCGATACGGGTAGCGTTGACTTGGCGGTAGGTCTTTACCACACGAAGGGAGTTGGAGATACAGTCGGAAGCTATGGAAGCCGCGAATCCGATGAACGCTGAGCGAACGAGCTTCTGAAAGACGGTCGTGGGAAGAGGAAGAGTCGCATCAAGGTAGTTGTATGTCCCGAACCACTAGTCAATTTGATTCGGGTTCAAGCGCAGGGGAGTGGACAGAAAAGGAACATACGGGATAGTGGCCCACGAATGTGGCCGCTGCTGTTGCCAAGGCGCCATACCAAAGACTGCCAATGCCATATTTCTTAACCTAGACACGAGAGACCGTTGTAGATGAGATAATGTCAACAGATTCATGACTAACCCTAGCTCTGAGCAGTGCTATACCATTTTTGCCTTGTGTCTGCATGGTCGTCTTGATGGTGTCGATAGGCGTCAAAAGCATCCTGAAGCATGCCGCGGTCAAACTCGCAAAAACGGTCTTTACGAGCGTTGGAAGTTTCCTCATAAACGTGTTGCTCTGCAACAGGGCAAGAATGCCCGCGTTGGCTGCGGTATCGCCAAAGCGCGACACGGGTCCCTGAATGAGTGCTGCAGCGAGACCTTGATAATATCTCGTCCAACCACCGTCTGCATAGAGCGTCTTGATTGCTTCAGTGGTCGTTGTTCCGTAGCGATACTGATAGTTCATGACCGTCCGTAAGGGCTGTTGGGGACCATGAGTGAGCAGGGTTATCGTAAACGCTCTTCACCATTTACCATGAGGGTCAAGACCTGGAGGACCATGGCTAGAAACGAGAGGATGAGTTGTCGTCCAACGTGCGAGTCCATTCTAGCACTCACCCGCGGCACCACTGAGCCCACCGCCGAGAGCGCGATTGAGGGCCTTGCCCAAGTCAAACTAGGACGACCACGTGTGAGCAAATTACAGTGAGAGCAACCACTCAAGACGAGAACCATACCTCAACATCATCCGCATCGATGAATCCTTTGATGAAGAGGCCCACTACTATCAGTGACAGGACCACGATAACGCTCCGGTATGCGATTGTCGACCACGACCTCGTCTTTGAAGAGTTGGGATCGTCACCGGCGACAAGGGTGTCGTTGGACTCCTCGTCACCACCCTCGGCCCGATACTGGTTCTCGACCTGGCTAGGTCCGTCGTGATAAGTGCGTGGTTCGGAGGAACGCAGCAGAGGCTCTGCCTCTGGGTTGGTGGTCGAGCCAGCGGACATGAGGCGGGGTTGGTTGAAAGCAAACAAGTCGACTTCTCAGCATTTCTCGCCGTAATGGCTGACGAATCCGCGCACGATGCAAGCCACGATACGAAACGCGTGATAACAGATTTAGCCGACAAACATTGTTTCTTCACAGTACTACTATGACTTTGCTCACCGAGACCTCACCTAGCTAGCTTTCAATTCCACTGAAACAAAAAGAACGAACCCATGGAACCTGTGATATCAGTTTCTCAATCCTAGGTTTCCCGCAATTCGACATCGACCTCGGGACCGCTGCTGAAACCAAGCCCGCATTTTCTACGATGAGATTGATCGGTCTAAATCATGAATGTCGATCGCGCACTTGCTAACAGATCGGACCTACAGGACCTTGCGCGTCATTCCTCGAGTGCTCGCCTCTAGACTTCACTGGAACCATGTGCCCTCGAGCATGATCGTTCGTCCCTTGCCCCCGCCGTTTCCCTTCCAGCATAGCCACTTGTTTTTCACTGCCGCCATCTTCCCTTGAGTGGGGAACGAGTGTCGGCGCTCGAAGGGACAGACCGGGGATGAAAGCCGAGCGGTGGCACTCGAGGAGAGACCGCGATCACGCTCGTCTGTCTTCAAGCGCCCCTGTCCGTCTTCTGTTCCTGCTGTCCACTCTTTCAACCTAGGTTGCTAGCTTGTATTCGTGTACGCATCCAGTCTTTGTGTTACGGGCAACCTCCCTAAACTGCAAAGATAATTTTCCCCATACTCGATACAGAAAGCCACACCCTCATCGATTATCAAACATTGGAATGACACACTGGAGGCGAGAAATCATCTCCCGGTAGGCTTACCAGACATGAAGGAAGGTATCCTCTAAAACGAACGTGTCAGCTCAAACCACACCGGAAGTACAGACATGAATCATTCAACATTGACGACATCATACAACGATCTGGTCAAGACATGAACTGCCGCCCCCACTGCTTCTCCCCCGATCAGTCACAAACTTACAAATCCCAACCCCGATATCGAGCCGTCCGTCAGTCCTGGTAAAGAGGCACCTTGTTGAACGCCTTGATGCTGTTATTGCATTGCAATCAGCCAACGATAAATGTGCCAACAAATTCGAGACTCACTTCAGCCCATCGCCTTTCAATAGATCAACGACAATGAGATTTCCAATGCGATAAAAAAACGAGTCGCTCACCAGTGATATCGGAATTCTTGTACTCGATCTGAGCATTCGCATGAGCCGACTGCATAGAATTATGTCAAGGACAGACTTACGTTGGCAAGGATCACGGTTATGGAACCGGGACTGGTTGTGCCGTCGTCACCATGCCCGGTGAAAAAGTTGATCGTTGGGTCGTTGACGGTGATCACGACACTGTAATGTGCTAGTCAGGAAGAAACGGAGGCACAAAACGGGACGAATATTTACTCGAAGGTCACCGACTGGGGTTGAAGCTGTTGGTTTGGTTGTCCAAACAGCACACCTTTGGGAGTGAAAGTGGTGCCCTGTGGATACTGGAAGCCATCGACCGGCTTGAGGGTCGCACCATCGGTAGTCAACTGGAGTGTGGCCCAGTCTAATCTTATGGTCAGAAACACTCGAGAACATGCGTGGACTGGTTAACAAACCTGAGTTAACCACAACGCTAGCAACGGGACCAGACATGATGTGGAATGTTCGTGTGCAAGGATCGCAATAGGATTTCTCTGAGGAACTCAAGAGTGGGGACTGGGGTGGCTATTTAAGCAGGTAAGAGTCCACTCTCCTTCGCTAGGATTCGAGACCACGGTTACACCGAAGGTACCCGTCCTCTGTTTCAAACCACCGTCGGGGGTTTCTGTGATACAAGATGTCGGGGCGACATAGATCCTATTCCGACCGTTTCTGTCGAGACCTCTGATCGGCCAATCGACCATGCTTTTTTTGCTGTTATTGCAAGTCGTCTCGTTGCCTGGACCGTGACGGTATTCGGCTTGCACTTCATCCCGGAATGAACGCAACCCTGGTACATTCAGGGTTGACGTCGTAGCAGGGGTCCACCCTGCGGCGAAGCATCTTACTCTGGTTTCAGGATGAATTGATGTCTGCTTGAATCAGATTCCGTTCCTTGCCAAGCTGCGCCCAACGGCAAAGGACAGTGCTGGTCGCTCGCGACAAATACGGACGATGGAATAGTTTGAAGATCAGATGCGGTGTGCCGGTCTTTCGGTGTGAGGGGATAGTAAGGGGGTGGCGAATGGGAAGGTCGATCCATGACTCTCGCGCAGAGTTGCAGTCATCAACATATAGCTAACCGACGGTAACTCTGATATCGGTCTACGTCAGCCTATTCAGATTCTGTGAACGCTTGCCAGTGATCACATTGCTGGCGAGATTGAGATTCGAGTCGAGTCGGGCGGTGTCGTCGAGAGATTTCCCTTCTCGCCGCAATACCATCCTCGCCTTTTTGAGACTGCCGCACTCGCCCCGCAAATCTGGGCGAGGTCCAAGAACAAGAACATGATCTTACGCTCCGCTCATCATCCGATCACCCCACTTGTCAATGGTTTCATGTTGGACTTTCATATCCGACTCTGCTGGCCGCACTCTACCCCACCTTGCTTTGCGCCTCACCCGCCACGGGGAC
>JBBPLW010000123.1:0-41025 GCA_038089995.1 Tylopilus balloui
CAGAGTGGGAGTGGACCCTGAGCAGTGTGTTGCGCCACTATACATTGCCCAGGCGTATCCCAACGGCCGAGCGCGCAAGAGCACGTGAACCTTTGGTACCGAAAAAGCCGGGGCAACGGTGGTGAATCAGCGTTGACAATGAAGGTCGTGTGATGTGGAATGTCAATCCTCGGCCGAAATCGAGCGAAGGAACAGGGCCAGAGCGAGGGTGGTGAGATAGGAACACGACAACTTGTGAGCAACGCACCCAATGGGGTCTCGCCGCCACATGCACATTGCAGGTCGTGTGACACGTATTCCTGGATGCTCAACAAAACTCTGCCCGATATTGGAGGGTGGTGAAGCAAACCCGTGCACGATAGCCCATGCAGAGATGATGTCGGTCGTCTGCAAACTACCCAGGCTTGCTCGACTTCCATCCATACGACCTGAACAAGGGGTTTGCTGTGACGCCGAATCAAAAGTCGTTGACAGGTCGTGTGAGCGCCGTGGAGCTAGCGGGGCATGGCGCTGGCGCTATAATCGATACTGGCCATACCTATCGCACGAACCTGCAACGTTGTGGTCCATAAAAGACCGACTTGGGGAGCGTGCTTGCTACTGAAGATAACATAAATATCGGCAAACACCCCTCAGGGCCTACTTCGTCCCCCATTCACCTCTTCACCCCACATCATGACCGCCAGCCAAGAACAATCCATGGACGTCGTCAAGCCAGGCATACTCCCGCGCGCCAGGACATTCTTTGCTGCCCTGGGTGGAATCTATGTCCTCGTTGTGCTGCTCCTGACGGTTCCATTCATTCAGTCCCAGTGAGCTAGATCGACAGCTTCCTCGACCAACTAGATAGCTCACTCTGGCATCGCGGAGGAAAGGTTAATATACATGCATGCCCTGAAATTGCCATGGAACGCACGCTTCGATGCACCGGAACGCCATGGCTTGGCCCGTACGTTTTCGATTCCTCTTGGGTGGGCACGCTGACCGACAGGACGCCGTGACGCAGCCGGCAAGACCTTCAACTTCAAGATCACCACCCCGGACAACCACACGATTGGCGCTTGGTTCATTCTCTCTGATGATTACTATCACTCCTTGCCTTTCCCTCCATCACGCTCCACCGCGGAGGCGCATTTCTCGGACGCACTCCAGTCGCGTCCGACTATGCTCTTCCTCCATGGAAACGGCGCTACCCGTGCAGTCCCGGGACGCGTCCAATATTACACGGCGTTCGTGTCGAGGCTCAAGACCAACGTCTTGGCCATCGACTATCGTGGATTCGGAGACAGCCAAGGGTCACCGAGCGAACGTGGTCTAGCGACTGACGCACGTGCGGCCTTTGACTGGTTGATTTCCAACGGCGCCACCCCAGAGAACGTGCTTATCGTCGGGCACAGCTTAGGCACAGCTGTCGCGTCATCCCTTGCTGTATCCCTCTCGGAGGAATTGACCCGATCCAGGGGGCTCGTGCTCATGTCCCCGTTCACGTCCATGTACACGCTTGTGGATACGTACAGTATATTTGGCTTATTCCCGGTCATGCTTCCGTTGACCATGATACCTCACGCTGCAGGTGAGTATCGCCTTTGGATCCAGGCTCGCGAATTGACCACTCCCAGAGCTCTTCAAGACCTTCCTTCTTCATAGGTTTGATACGTTGTCCATCATTACAGTGAGTCTCTCCGCGTTTCTCGCCGTACGGACTTAACCGTAGAACGTACGTCGTCGCAGAGAGTCAAGGCACCTGTGTTGATAGTACATGCGGAAGACGATTGGGACATTTCACACACGCATTCGGACGCGCTCTTTGATGCGCTCATAGACCCATTCCTGCCCTCCGTAGACCCGCTCCCACGGGACCCAACGTCGTGGACGAAAGAGCAATGGAACGCGTTCCAGACGCAAATGGCGACCAAGCGTGAGGCGCGCCAAGGACTGCTGGTCCGGACGGACATGCCCCACTTTGGTGTCATGGACACCTTTTCGGCGTCCAACGAGACGGTCGTGCTTTTGAAAACGCTGACAGGGGCGCATAATGACGTAGGGGCTTTGGAGGGTACCCAAGAGGTCATGCGAACGCTGTTTTCGTTGGCATAAGACCTCGCTGAACGGTTGCGATGAGCATTGGCGGGGGGGAGGTTCTCGAAGGACACCACACACATACGACTAGGGGTTTGTTTGCTGTAGAGCATTGGGTCACACTGGGACTCTCTTTGTGCTTATACCTCCATTACCATGTTTGTGCTCAATACGGGAAGCATTCGACTCGATAAAAAATCATTCCATGCATATGTGGTTTCCTGGCACAAGGTCCTTCACGTGAACGCGGGAACGTGGCACCGAGTATCTGAGTTTGGGGTTCAGCTGAAGCTCCAAGCGGTACGATTCCATGGCAATATTTTTGGCGTGGTCAAGGTGGACTCTCCGAGCGGAACTTGCGGGCGACCGGTGAAGATCGATGATCGATGATAGTTATCGCGGTAGCCGACCGAATTGGTTTTCGACAATCCGTCGTATGCCATACTCGGATTTTATTTTTTTTCGTACAAAAAGTAGGTTCGTGCGGCACCGTGCCCCTCTCAGCGGGTGCCATAGGGTCGACAGCGGGATCGTATCAGGACGCCGATCAGGATGACAACGCGTGCCATCATAGGCACCGACTCGTCGTTGACACGTCCTTTCAGCACCGTCCAGATCTCACCCTCGTCCCACAAAAGGTACCCCAGTCGCCCTAATCAAAACGTCCAGACAAGAGGGGACGGGTCAGCACAGGCATGCGACAATAAAAGAAAAAAACGGGTGCGCACATGATATTCACGTCCAACACCGTGACCGAGTTGGGGAGACCGGCAATGTGCACGATCGTTTGAGCGACGTGTGCCGGATCAAATGTCGGCTCGACGACGTGGCGCCCGTCGGGCTGGAGCCTGCCAACGGCGTGACCGGCCGTCATGCTCGTATGTGCATTCCCTGTTATGAGCGACGACGATGTGTGAAAAATAAGACGATGAGGGGGGGGGGAATGTTTGGATAGACCGTTACCAATGTCGATCTGGGTCACAGCGATGCCGAAATGGCGTCCTTCGATGGCGCTGGACTTGGTCAGGCCCAACACGGCATGCTTGGAGCACGCGTAGGCCGAAGAGTGCGGTCGTGGGACGTGCGCAGCCAGCGAGCCATTGTTGATGATTCTGCCTATCGACACGTAAGCCAGAGACGTGGAGCGTGAAGCTGACGCCGAGTCCACATTTCAGACATGCGCTTACCTCCCATCGGCGTCTGCGACTTGAATATCTTGAACGCTTCACGGGTGCAGAGAAACGATGCGACGAGGTTCACGTTCACGACGGACATGAAGAGCTCGAGCGGCATGTCCTCGATTGGGAACGGTGTGTCAGATCTACCCGCATTCTTCGCATCCCAGTGAGGCAAGGAAACATGACAACGCGGACGTTTGCCCTTTGTGCGAAACGACGACGTACGTTGAACAATAAATCGAGCCTTCCGAACCGGTGGATCGTCTGCTCGAAGAGACGCTTGACGAATGCTTCGTCGGTGATGTCACCATCGACGAGGAAACATGTCTCGGGGTTTGCACAGGCGGCTTTCGTCTCCTGCAGCTCGAACAGACGTCGTGCCGTCAACGTGAGACGCCATCCCGCGGCTGAGAGTGCAATCGTAGTGTGCCTGCCGATGCCTAGGCGGTACCTGTGTGAATTTCCAAGTCAGGGGTCGGTACCGCTTGGGAACGTACCTGACGAGGCGCCAGTGATGATTGCCACCTTTTCGGTCGGCATGGCGAGGGTGTTTGTTATAAGGGAAGCAGTGGTCGACCCTACAGCAAGTCCCAACGCACGGCCTCGATCAGTGTGACATCCTGCGATAGGACTGCTGCGGTCCTGCGGATGCCCGCTCCGTCGGAACGACACATGACCCTGGTCGAGATGGAAATCGGACCATTATCAGTTAGACTAGGCCGACCATGGGCTGGTGCAGGGCATTCAGCGCTCCGCAGCATCCGAATCCGGAAACAAAAAGTTTTCATGGTTGAAATACCCCTACCTCGTGGCGTCCTCCCACATGCGGCCAGGAACGAGGCCAATATCGCAAGCCTATCTGTTGACTGGTTCGGACGGAAAAAAGCACTCGCAAAGCCTTCGCTTCAAGTATAGTCAGCTTTCATGACGGCGGGTCGAAAGTTCGGATGTGAGGACGGTGTATTGATAAAATTAACTAGGGTACCAAGTCGGCCCAGATACACATGGCGTTGGTAAGGATCTAAATTTGTTCGACGACGTTAGTTATGCCGTGATGCCGCTGACAGATCCTGTTCTCTATGGAGGCAAAAAATGCACCATGTCGCCGCCGAGAGCATACCCGGAGTCGGACGCACTGCTTGAGATAGTGTCTCCTGGCAATCGACGGTATCATAGGTAAATGCGCCTGAAAGGGGGTAGGGTGGTCCGAGGTAATTAACCAGGCACTTGGAAAACTATCCAGTCAATCACTCGTTTGCTGATCCCATGACGCTGTGTGGTTGCTGTCGTGTTTCCTGGTGAGAATTGCTTCTCGCGGGATGTGTCAGATGCTTACGACCGAAGAACGGGATGATAACTCCTGACTGTGAGCGTGAAACCCGCCAGCGAGTCATACTGTCCGCTCAATCGCCGTCGTCCTTTGGACAAATCCTCCAGTGGAATGTCTATAGTATTTCTCTTGCGTCGTGGAGGAGCGATAGGGGTGTTGAACAAGAGGGCGACGATTTTGGCAAGCGAGGACATCGTCCAAGTCAGAGTCAGTCTAGATGATGCTTGCTTAGCCATCTACGCTAAAACATAGCTGAGGTACATAAATACCTCGACGACCTCAAGCGCAATTCGAGGCAGTAACGTGCAGAGGAAATATCCATAAATCAGAAAAGTCGAATTTCGGTATGGTACGATAGTTTCCATTACGTTGTCAATGTCACGTGATTGTAATTCTAGCACGTGCCTCAGGCCTCGTTAACAAGTCATCCCCTTCATGGGCACAGGCAAGCACAGGCTCGTGTGTCAGTAGCAGTGCCAACATGGGAAGCGCACTCATCAGCCCAAGAGGCACTTCGAGTTCCCATTGAGTCGTCACCCACCCCCACCGCACGGGGTTCATCGCGCGAGGTAAGACCAGCCGATGCCAGTCAAAGGTCAACCCCGCGACCCTGCGACAATGATACCAAAGACGACGCCGACCAACGATCCAAGGCCGAAGGCCATTGTCGTGATGGAGTTCCGCGCCACGGGAAAGTATCCTCGAATAAGTGCGGACTGTGTGGTAAAATACCGGAAGAGACCTGCAGAGGAAAAGGAAAAGCCGTGTGAGAGGCGCCGACTGTGCACACGGCACGACGAACGTTGCGTACCGAGAACGAGAATGACGAGCCCGAACAAAACTATAACCGCACCGAGGGGCTTTGCGAACTTGGCCGAGGTAGTATTGACCGTGCTGACGGTCCTCGGGGTCATCGTGAAAAGTTGGACCAGCGCTGCACCGTTCTTTAGGGGTCTGATCGTTTGAAGCGGTGAATTACGCACCAACGCCTGCACTGGCAGTAGCGAGACTCGTGCGCACATAGGCGAGGTAGGTTCGCTCGGACGCTAGATGATCACGGGCAACGTTGCCCTTGTTCTCAAGTACGAGACTGAGCTTCAATGGTGCCGTCAGGTCTCTCATGAGTTGGCCCATGTTACGGAGTTTCTGCCTTGGCGCTGATGGTGAGCGCGATGTCCCCAGAAGGGGCGGCAGCGACGACCGGTCATGTAGAGAGAGATTCTCGCCACTGGGCTCGGGGAGGGCCTCGAGAGAAGGCATTGGTATCTGCTCTGGAACAGCGTAGCGGTCGATACCGGGCATGATGGTGGCAGGAGTGGTTACAATGGGTGTGCATGATCATTCCACAATGTATGTATATATCTCAGACCAGGGAAATCAGTCGATTCATTTCCAAACAAGAGGTTATTTTACTCACGGCCGGCGATGCTCTGTCCTCCGTGGCGACCGCACGTTGGCTGCCTTGTCCAGCCAATCCAGCAGTGCTCCTTGACCTTAAAATGTATTTCGAGTTCTCCCGTGAGCTTGGGCGTTTGAGTGCCCGGGGGGATCCTTACGAACCAATTCCGAATTGCGGCGCCCTCACTCCGCTGCGTATCCACTCATTACCGCGTCTGTGATAGCGCCGCAGCGCGCACACGCTTTTTGGCTGTAGTCTCGTATCGACCACGCACATCAGAGCGGGCAGCGTGCTAAGACGGCGGAGAACAAGTGCTTGTGGTACACGTGCGCCGAGTCGACCACCGCATGCCCACGGTCTCTACTAGTACGTCGCCGTCGGAGCACGTTCACTGCAGGCCTAGCAACGTCATCAAACCAGCCCCGGGCCAACGTTTCAGTGGATACAAGTGCCTGTTCGATGGCTTCTCTTTCTGCGTGCCATGGGCGAATCAGTGATGCGTTCTTCATTTAGTCTAACAGCAAAGCAGAACGGATCACCGTGACTAGCCGTGTGCGCATGCCCAGCTTGTCCTTATCACAACGAATCTTGCTTCCAGCTCACTGGATTCACACGCCTACTCTTCCCAGTGATCGTTCCTGTTGTCAAAGCTGCCAGCAGATCCCCAGCGCGGTACTGGCCATCGTCAGCATCTGCAGAGTAGCTAGAGTGAACGGCGGTCCATACCAATCGTCGTGCGACACGTCGACACGGATGCTGTCCGAGAGTTGTTGATACATCAGTGCTGGTCAGCCCTGGACCATCCCCGGAAACGCATTCATCACCTTGGCCCGTCGTCACGATCATGACACCTCTTCCGACGTTCGGATGTTCCTGGACAAAAAAAATGGAGGGGGGGGGGAAGGGTGAAACTTCGTTGCGCCCACTACGTCGGTTTGGGAAGGCAAGCAAACGGAAAAGGCGAAGCGTCAAGAATTCAGATCCATGCCTTACCATAACCATATATCGGCGCGTTGACCCCAGGTATCTTCCCATATACACAGATTCACTGAGGCCGCGTCCACAGCTGACACAAGTTACAGCGCAGTAACTTCCAGGAATCAATTGTTTAATCACGGAGCCATAGATACTAAGCATGTGTATCATGTCGACCGATTCCATGGCGCTGAAAAACGAAACGAAGTGGAGCAGGCAATTCCGGGATACACCGAAGCGCTTGTCGTAAATATGGTTTGAGGCTCACAAAAAGCTGCATCACGGTGCGCGCTCTGCATCAGCGCTGATGCGGTCACCACTACCCCTTGGCTTCCGGCCCGCCAAGAGTATTCCGAGGCAAGCTCGCCGAGCCCTTCGTTCACACTCGTTTCAGCCATCTCCGTGATCTCGAGCGAACAACTCGTGCGTCCGATACGTACAACGCATGGCTTCCGTGCTTCTACGTTCGAACATGTATGTTCGGTTCCCATAATACCCAACTGCCAGTGGTCCTTTTCCCTGCCTCACATAGATAGGATCGCCCCGTGCGACGCACATGAACCACGGGCAGCGAGGAGCAGCAGCTCCTTCAACTCATGTGCTGTCATTTGCCAATTCGGGAGCACCTTCATTTTTCTTTTCGCATTGACCGTAGCCTCTCAGTTAGCATGTATTCTTATTAAAGTTTCCAGAGATCATTGCACCAGTAGCACATATGCTGGTGTTCCCCGAAAAAACTCGGATTATGTCCACAGTTTCTCGAACAGCCAGTTGTGATGCTCGAATATTGGGTTGGCGTCAGTGAACTAGGAATGTGCCCAGACACTTCGCGTCAGTTATCTCGATAGAGGCTTCGTTGTCCACGATGGAGCTCATAAAATTAAACGAATAAAGAATGTTGTACATGGCCCAAATGAAAAATCGCTTGAAACGAATAAAAACGCCCCAAGGCTCTATTGAATCTCCACACGCCTCTTGCCACTTCGTTCGTGCCTTCCAGAATGCTGCATTCCAGCGTCAGAACGCCTCTCGTGCTTTTTCCCGGGATGGTACTTCCCATCGTCGAACTTGGGGTCGGGGTGGTACTGACCGTCGTCAAAGCGCTTCTCGTGAGTCTTCCCGGGATGGTACTGACCATCATCAAATTTGGAGTCGGGGTGGTATTGACCATCATCATAGCCCGAAGGATGATACTGGCCGTCGTCGTAGCGCTTCTCGTGCTTTTTCCCGGGATGGTACTTCCCATCGTCGAACTTGGGGTCGGGGTGGTATTGACCGTCGTCAAAGCGCTTCTCGTGAGTCTTCCCGGGATGGTACTGACCATCGTCAAATTTGGAGTCGGGGTGGTATTGACCATCATCGTAGCCCGAAGGGTGATACTGGCCGTCGTCGAAGCGCCTCTCGTGCTTCCTCCCGGGATGGTACTTCCCATCGTCGAACTTGGGGTCGGGGTGGTACTGACCGTCGTCAGAGCGCTTCTCATGTTTCTTCCCGGGATGGTACTTCCCATCATCGAACTTGGAATCGGGATGGTACTGACCGTCGTCAAAGCGCTTCTCGTGAGTCTTCCCGGGATGGTACTGACCATCATCAAACTTGGAGTCGGGGTGATACTGACCATCATCGTAGCCCGAAGGGTGATACTGGCCATCGTCGAAGCGCCTCTCGTGTTTCCTCCCGGGATGGTACTGACCATCGTCGAACATCGGGTTGGGGTGATACTGACCGTCGTCAGAGCGCTTCTCATGCTTCTTCCCGGGATGGTACTTCCCATCGTCGAATTTCGGGTCGGGATGGTACTTGCCGTCGTCGGAGCGCATCTCATGCTTCTTCCCGGGATGGTACTGACCATCGTCGAACATCGGGTTGGGGTGGTACTGACCGTCGTCCAAGCGCTTTTCGTGTTCCTTTCCGGGGTGGTACTTCCCGTCGTCGAATTTCGGGTCGGGGTGGTACTGACCGTTATCGTACCGCTTCTGATGGCTCTTCCCAGGATGATACCTTGCACCGTCAAACCGCCGTCGCTTGACGCCTCCAACAATGCCAGTAATTGTTGGTATAATACCGCTCGTGGTTGTAGCGGTGGCGGTCGTTGTGTCTGTGGCCGTCACTGTAGTCGTGACCGTGGCGGTCGCTGTATCTGTAGCAGTGGTCGCGGCCGTGACGGTCGCTGTATCTGTAGCGGTGGTCACAGCCGTGACAGTCGCTGTATCTGTAGCAGTGGTCACGGCCGTGACGGTCGCGGTATTTGTAGCAGTGGTCGTGGCCGCGGTGGTCGCTGTATCTGTAGCAGTGGTCGTGGCGGCTGTAGTAGTACCTGGGTCCGTCGTAGTCACTACGGTGGTGGCGGTGGTTGTAGTTGCCGTAGTAGTGCCCGTGGCCGTGAGCGACCCCACAATCCCTGTCACAGATCCCGTTGCACCAGCCGTCGTTGTTCCCGTTGAGGTCGCAGATGTGCTAGGGTCTGTGGCCGTGAGCGATCCCACGATCCCTGTAACCGAACCTCCTGCACCGGATGCCGTCGTCGTCGTCGCCACAATCCCTGTCAAGGTTGTCGTCGTTGTAGCGGCTGTTCCCGTTCCCGTCGCGGTCGTGGTGGGAGAGCTCTGCGGGTCCGTGAGCGTAACGAATATGGTCGTGACAATATTGTTCCCGGTCGACGTCTGGCTAGTAGTCGGAGGAGTATAGAGGCCGTTATTATACGTCGTCGTGGGGAACCCCGGGTGGTACTGCCCATCATCGTACGTGGTGGTCGGGTAACCGGGATGATACTGACCATCGTCGACATAAGTGGAGCTGGGAGGATTATTGGAATTTGTGCTGGAGGGGGGGTCGTTGGAATTCGTCTGGGGAGTGTATAGCCCGTTGTTATACGTCGTCGTCGGGAATCCCGGATGGTACTGCCCGTCATCATAGCGAGCCATATGGGCCTTGGCGCGATGAATGCGACGGGCGTTTCTAAAGGTCCCATCGCGCTACAACGCCACGTGAACAAGGAGACGAGAGGATAACAATTGGACCAACCTCTGCTATAATCCCATTCGTGGCGGGACGTGCCGCAACGGCAAGGCAGAGAGCGAGGAGAAGGGTGAAACGAGAATTGAGTTGGACCATGATAGTAATGTGGAGATAACGAGTGTGAAGACGCTAGTGATAGATGATGGATAGAAAAGATGGGGGTGGGGGAACGACGCAGGGGAGAGGCTAGATTATATACTCGCGAGGAAGGTGCGGCAAACCAGCGGCGGATGACAGGAGGATGATGTCATGAGTATGCCAACAATGCACCAGCCAATCAGAGGGCCAGAAACGTACTGAGGGATCCTAGCATGTTCTACGCCATATAGACATCTGGAGTGCTGTCGAGCACGCTGCGCACGCTGGATTTCAATCTGGCATGGTACAACCGGGGGGGAACCAATCGGTTCTTGGAATTGTTTTGCATCAGACGGAAGGTGAGTTCTTTTATGGTTTACTCAACGGCCAGTCGGCGGGATTTTAGCGTGATCTTGTTTCGTTAACAACTAGTACTCTTGTGGATAGTAGACTTGATGTCCAGAGAATTGCCTGCGACCGAAAAGTGGATATTCGGTCTGCGCCTCTCCGGTGTAAATGCTATACGAGGCGACAAAATCCAATCGAGTCTGATTTGCGCCACGATCTGTCAGTCATCCAAAAATGCCGAGTGAGTGTCGCGGCATTTTCTGCTGATCGAATTTGAACTCTTACGGAGCGCAGAGCATTCCAAACCGTTGGCTTGATGGGTCAACATTTCAACGTTCAACCGGCTGTATGGTTCCTGAGGCCTGAAGCTTGGAGGTTCGTCTGGGTGAGATGATGACGATAGTCTCTTTCTCGAATGCTACGTACAAGCGCAAGGAAACCATGATATATGCCGCACGTGAACTCCCCTACTACGTCTGATTAGTTATTGTCTCTCGCGTTACTGTGCATATAGGGTACTGACCTCTTGAGAAAATCCACACCCGGGCCAATCCTACTTTCGTGCTGGAACTCGTCACCGATTAGTACTTATTTTTAGGTTGGCTCCAGAAAGGCATACTTCTGAGCGCGGTGAACGCGTCGAGACGCTGGTTCGAGGACACACAGGTGATCGATGTCATCAGTGTCGGTACGTCAGTATCACTTCTGCGAGTGCCTCGATAAACCCTTTCGCTGGTTGACCTCAACGTGTCCGGACGATACACTGCAGTGGATGTGGACACGGCTCTCACGGTCGAACGTGACGGTTGTGGTACACATCTTGAACGTCTTGCTCGCTCCGATTTCCAGAGCCACTATGTTACATAAGCGCATGTAAGCATCAAACCAAAATTCCAAAGTCTGACAAGTTCTATGTCGATGTACATGGTATCATGCAGTCATACAGGCCACAAGGACCCTCTCGTTCATGACGATTCAAATTTCCGCATCTCTGCATTGATATTGGCTTCGCGCCATAGCTTGCCTTTGTAAAGCACAAGTAATATCATCAGTTCCACCAATAACATCAAGCCGGCCCACAAGGTGTATAGACCCCCGTTGCCAATGGCATCCTGGACGGTACGTGAGTCTGCGGAACGAGTCGATGCGACGAGAAGAGCCAACCTGTGCCGGGACCACAATCTCTGCGGCCACAAACGCAGAAAGACCACGAAAAGCAGAGTTGGCGGCGACCGCGCTGGATGACCGACCAACGTTGGCGTCAACGATGTACGCCAAAGTAGTAGCATATATCCATCTAAATATCCGTTGAAAAATCAGACAAGGACGATAGAAAACGTAATTATGGCGCACATTGAAAAGAACCCAGACAAGAAGAGCATCGCACATACCGCTGAGATATGCACGCGCTGTTGGCAGATCCATGCATACCCGATAACAACCACTGGGAAGAACCACATGGCGGGCTTGGCACTTTCCAACCTCATCTATAATACAGCGGTTGGTATAATTTCAATGTCCTGACAGATGCACCTCACGCACCTCTGGATAACTGACTCCGCCATTTGCAGTTTTGAGCCGAGCAAGTGTCCTGTCGGACCACCGTCCGCCCAGGATGCTGCCTAGAGTACTTCCTAAAGGCAAGGCAAGGACCAGTGTGAGCGACATTATGTGTTCAAGCTATCAAAGTACGAACCGATCCCAAAGGCAAGTAGTACTAATCCAGTTTTCATGGCATCGTAACCATAATCGAGCGATAGCGTTCGTGCACACGTGTATGTGATGCTGTAACTAAATGAATAGAGGAGTCCTGCAAGAATAAACAAGTCTGCAATGTCAGGCTCGACGCTGCGTTTGGCACCCACCAGAAGCTACCAAGATGGTGACATTATTCCTGCGGCGCAGGACTTGTAGGTAGGGAAGGATTGGATTGACGTTTGCAATTGATAACTTGACTTCTTTGATGGCGAGGTCCGGGGCAACGGCGGGTTGTACTTCTACATCATTGTTCAGTGTTCGTGCAACAGAAGTACCGTCTTCCGATATCTTTTGACAGGCAGGCCGTTCCCGCGTGGTTTCCTTTTCTTGTGCGAGCTTGAGAGCCTGCGTATGTTTCTTCAGTCCGTTCTGGTACGTCGAGCTCCGTTCCTTCCTGAACGTGTCCTTGAATAGAAACAAGAACGCTGCCAATATCACGCCTCCCCAAATCGCCAGAAACCAAAAGACTGCTTGCCATCCCAAACTCTGTGCAAGCACGCCACCCAGAATGGGACCGATTGCAGGGCCCAGCAGTGGCGCACAATAGTAAACGCCCACCATAGTTCCCCGTTGATAGGGCTCATAAATGTCCGCAAGTGTTGCAGCGCCGATGGTAATTACAGCACTCGAGCTAGGCGAATGGATTATTGGTCGAAAAAAAGAGCAAAACGCGAAACGGGAAGGCCTACCCAACCCCCTGAACCAGTCGCATGCCAATGACAAGACCGATTGTCTTAGAAATCGCCACGATAACCGAGGCTACAGTAAATAGTGCAACGGAAAGTACGTATACGAGCTGAAAACAACAAGTCAGTGAACGCGTTACCGAAGGCAATGTAAAAACGCAATATACTTTTCTCCCTTTGATCTCGCTGACGACACTCCATAGGAGAGGAAAGCTTCCTTGGGCAAGGATGAAGAGCGATAGGCTCAAACTGATGTCTGAGTCGTTTGCATGCAATTCTTGTTCGATCTTTGTATTTGCGGCTAGTATTCATTTGTCAGTCCCCTGATGCTCCTACCAGAAAAATATAATCACTCACGATTTTGAATGTTGGCCGCTAACCCCGCGATCATAGAAGCCGCTGAGACAATGAACAAGATCGTATTCTTTACAACAACCAGTTGATCGGTGTTACCTGTGTTCCCTTGAATAGCCTGATTAAGAAACTGACCTTTCTAGTATTCGACCAAAGTCGCGGATCATCCTCCACGAGTGCATGTTCGATATCAGGCTCGGTCACACTCTCTGGAGAATTTGAAGAGGGGGAAGTCCTGCTAGAGGATGCTTCCTTTCCCGTGGGTGCGGCGTCGGTTGGGATTATCGCCGTACACTGACCGTTAGAAACCTGGGTCATGATTGAACGTTGTAAAAAAAAAAACAGGGACGATGACCAGAATGGGTGAGATTGCGACATTTAAAAGATCAACCAACCATGGCCCGGTATCACAAGCGGACTTGCAAGCGGACCTCGCCTCCGAAGTGGAAGGGAATGGGGCTTAATAAGCCCTTCCGAGCAGTTGAGTAGAAAGAAGTTCGGCCGCCGATCTCCGAGCTAGCTACATCCAAAATACCCGGCGGCCGGGATGTATCACAGGCCTACCTTCCTCGACCTAGTGCTAGCAGGCCAGCAGCTGCATGCCTCGTATTAGAGGGTATCCGGGCCCAAAAAATACTGATAACTTATCAGATGCCCAGTCAAAGATTGACTAATCATGGGAAAATACCACCTTCGAAGAACCAGCCTTCGAGCCGACTACATAAAAGATCAAGACCTGAGGGTAATTAATCTTCTCCTACCCGATATACCGACACCCCGTGGACAGGCATGTTCCCCATCCAAGCCGTGACACGTTCCTGTTGATTGTAACCCCAAAATCAACGTGATGAGTTGGCTATCAAAGCCAGATAGACGGGGACTTCGGGATTACTCGGACAAGGTAGCGAGTCAAATCAGCATTCGCCTTGTGGACTTCAAAAGACCGACAGATCGGCCCCGACAAGCAATATTTTGCTAGTTGAATTGCGTCGAAAAGACGGCAAATCCAAAAGAAAATGAGTGGGAGCAAGACCGGCCGATGCAATTTGGTCTTTGGGGTACAAATCTATCAGTGCAAACTGTGAGCTAGCCACCTTAGTTGCGAAGCACGTACATAATTTACTAAAAGGCTGAGGCATGGACATCGCTCCCTGCAGGGAGGCTGTAGGAGTGTTTTCAGCCTCGTGGCGCAGGGCAAGCCCCCGTGAACGTAAATTCAGGGATAGCAAGAGAGAAATCACTTCCCGCTCGTACGAGAATGAATATTTATCTGCCCAGGGAATGAGGCCGCATCGAGCGTGAGTGTTTCCTCGACAAGCCAATTGACTGGGTCAAAGTCTGAAATGAGGAAAAGAAAACGATGTGCTGCTGCACACGGCATTCGCCGAGACAGCGTTACCGTTACGAGCAACGTAAGCATCATAGTAGCACATCATGCGCAAGTAAGTATATCAGAGACCCACCAACTATCACGCTCCACATTCAACAGAGAGAAAGTGGACACTACGGGCGAGGTAGATATCAAAGACGCGACGAGTATGTACAAAACGGTCTCAGTGGCAACCAGCAGCCTGCATTCAAGTTCTTTGCACGCAAGGTGGCGGGAAATCCAGCATTACGCTTGCAGACAGGTGGAAGGGCCGAAGCGTGCAACTTTCACCACATCCTGCTTCGTGCGAACGCGACGCCCCTCTTTTCCGACTTTACTAACAGATCACCTTGACTATCATGATGGAACGTTGAACCCTAGCAGGATTGTCAGACAGAAAGAGACCTACTGCGACGCTCGGATACTTTCTCCATTTCCGCAGGATGCCGAGTCTGCACACATGCATCTTAGCCTCACGTTGGCCACTCGGCGAGCGTACGTATCGCAGTAAGTGCAGGGGATCTAACGTGCTGTAGTTGCCAGGATTGGCTCTTAATAGCTATAGCGCCCCCGATGCTTAGTGTGCATGGTGGCTCTGGCGATAGGAACTAAGAGCCTAGACACGAAAACGATAAACATAGTGAAGATACAACCTGCCGAGAAAAAAATGTAAGTGTCAGCAACGCCGCTGGCTCGAGATTAACTGAAATGGACAGTCAGGTCGGCTACGGTTTAACGCCTTGCTGGAGGTCATGTGTTGCGAATTGCAGCTTCTGATTGGCAGATAACCGAACGGTAACTAATGTAACTGATAGCCAGAACCACAACCAATCCACACACGGATGCTTCAATCTTTATTTTCCCATCGGGCAGTCGACAGTGGTCCGGTGAACAGCCCGGAAGGGCGAGCCAACAGGTTGGTCGCTTTTCGGAAGTGATGATCACCTGTAAACTGGGTATTGTGTTAGGACTGGTTCTGAGCGGTTCTGTCAGTTCTGCGAGAAAAAAAAATTTCATAGGACCCTTAATTGCCTTTCTTATCGACTTTTGAGAGCACTGATTGGAGGACAGGCCAACGAAAGAGCATCAAGCGGTAACTGTTGGATTTGACAAACGGTGTGCGGACGTATAGCCACCGGATTATATAAGCACGGACTACATTTTCGGTTCGTTCGTAGTTAGATACCTCAGCTGGTTTCCCAACCACTGAGGTGAGTAACATTTACATAGAGCTACCTACATTAGTACTGACTAGTCTACAGTACCTATTATTCAATAGGCAAGCTCAGCTGGTTTCCCAACCACCGAGTACTTATTATTCAATAGTAACGTCATAAACTGCTCCTCCTGATGATTTCGCAATCAACACGGTTTAGAATCATGGGTGTGGTATGCTCACAACGTCATTATAACAGTCCAACGGGTCCTCAGGCCTCAGTGACAGGTCAGTGACGAGCATATCCAGGCCTCCAGGCCATCGCGCATAAAGGAGTTAATTTCATCTACGCGTCGGTGTCCGTTATGCCTGCCTTGCGTATGGGGACGCCAAGTCTCGTGTCCATCACACCACACGTCACCTCATGGTCGAGAACTTCAAGTTCTCATGCTGTATGCACATGCTAGTGCTCACGATTGCAAACGTAAACGCAGTCACAACACGAAAACAGCGGACATCCAACAGGGTGTGCACTACGCGTTTAGTATGGGCTTGAGTCCACGATATTACGATGGCTGAGGACGGGGAGTCAGAACCTCGCTGCCTCGCCCCTTGCTAATCATCTAGCCCCCGGTTATCTGATGTTGTAAATCTCCTTCCACGTGTATCGATGCTGATAACATATGTGATCAACAGCTGATACTGTAACCGAGCTATCTCGGTGCCCTTGGTTTCTCGCACTGATTGCATCTTCCCTGGTTTCTTACCTCGATGAAAATCATCTACATTTCCGGCCCGCACAACGGCTGAGCGACGCGTCAACAACAAGGGTGACGAAGGAAAGCCCCACGAAACGAAGATTTTATTATCCACTTCCAAGCTCTCCATAGCAGCCACTATCTGCGCTTCGTTCTCTGTAGCGCTACGTCTCTGGATGACTTCGAGCAAATACTGCCTTGAGCATTTGTGCGGTTCGTCACTGTCAAGCTTGAAATGTGAGAACTTGCCAGTTGGCCAATAATTTGCCCTCGACGACAAAGTAGAGATTTACATACATCAAGTATAAGCATAATCGACAACGAGACAGCATGAAAGCAACCAGAAATGAAGTGTAACCCAAGAGCCCCGGCAGAGATGCAACGAAACCAAAGAAAAAAGAAAAAAGAAAAAAGAAAAACCTTGTAAAGGTAACCAATGACGCATAGGGCCGCTTGAAAAGTGCAAACGCAACCGATACTATACAGACGACACAACTCGTCTGAAACCTCAAATACATTTCAACCCATATCTTTCGCTCCACGCTTGATATTTCTTCATCATGTCGGGCGTTATCTGTCTTCGAATCGACCTTGCAGCTTCCTCGAAAGCGACCTGCGGTACCTGTCTCGAACACGATGAGAAACGCCAACGAATCTGAGTCAAGGGACGATCTGAGATCTCACGTAGGGCGCGTGGATGTCTTTTTGCATCGTCAGCAACGCGGCCTCTTGACAGAGCGCCGTAATTTCGGCGCCACTACAACTGTCCGTCTTATGAACCCCGTTTAGCAAGCAAGCGTTCTGCGTATGGACATGCTATACGAACCATGACAGCGATCTTGGAGATATCAAACCCGGGTTCGACGCTCATCTTCTTGGTTCGGATACGCAGGATCTCTTCCCTTCCCTCTTGGTCTGGTGGACCAATGAATAGCAGACGATCAAGGCGACCAGGTCGCATCAGCGCAGAATCCTGGGCAAAGAAAACGAAGCGTTGGGAAAAAGATCATCATGTCACACTGCTTGATGATCTCACCATGACATCGGGTCTATTGGTAGCCGCAATGATGGTAACACCAATCAGTTCTTGGACGCCATCCATCTCGTTCAACAGGCTCGTAAGTACGCCCTCGTGCGATGAAGTACCTCCTTGCGAGTCTGACCGAGAGGTGCCCAGAGCATCGATCTCGTCCTATCACAACGAAGCACGAGTCAATGGTCACGTAGCATACAAAGGGAAAAAGGACCAACAAAGAATATGATGGCAGGCGATGCTGCACGAGCTTTCCTAAATATCTCACGCACTGCTCTCTCGGATTCACCGACATACTTGTTTAAGAGCTAAAACAGAGGCTAAATGTCGTACAAAAGGACAACGGTTTGATCACTTGCCTCGGGTCCTTTAACAGCCACGAAGTTGACCCCGCTCTCTGTTGCGCAGGCACGCGCAAGGACCGTCTTACTACACCCAGGTGGACCATATAGGAGAACGCCCTTGGGTGGTCGTACGCCCAGTCTCTCGAAAGCCTCGGGATGAAGTAACGGCCACTCAACGGCTTCACGCAGTTTCTGTATAGCGGCTGCTTGCCCACCAATGTCAGAATACTTCACAGGTGAGGTGTCCAGGAAGACAGATCGCATCGCCGACGGGCGAACGTTCGGCAAGGCGTTAGAAAGGTCTGCAATGGTGAGATTCAGAGAAGGAGAGATCTCTGCTGCGCCTGAATCCAACGACCCATTCGCATTCACCCAGCGTTTGATTGCGAGCGTACCGGCTTCGCGAACGACTGCGCTCAGGTCGGCTCCAACATAACCGTGTGCACGACCCGCGAGGGTACGGAGATCAGTCTGTGATATGGAGTGGGGGGTTTTGGCCAGCAGGACCTCTAGAATTGCCAAACGCGCTTCGGCATCCGGTACACCTGATACGGCACAAAAGCAAGCGTGGTGAACATCGATATCGGCGTCCATGATAATTTGTCTAGTGCTTACCTATCTCGAATTCCCTATCGAATCTTCCAGGCCGTCTAAGGGCTGGATCGATTGCGTTGGGCCGGTTCGTCGTTCCGATGACGACAACCCTCTCGATGGTGCCACTAGTTGCTTCATCTTCCATTCCATCCATTATTGTCAGCAGAGTCGCGACCACTCGTTTTTCGACCTCACCACCGGCGCCATCCTCGCGCCGCGGGACTAGTGCATCAATCTCGTCCAAAACGACAATACATGGAGTTTTCGCACGCGCATTCCGAAAAACCTCTCGCAGTCGCGCTTCGGTCTCTCCATGGTATGCAGACGAGAGCTCAGGCCCATTGATGATAATGACAGAAGATTTCGTAGATGCAGCTATGGCACGTGCCAGATGCGTCTTGCCTGTTCCGGGAGGGCCATGGAGCAGAATGCCCCGCGGTGGTTTTAGACCTGAATCATCACAGAGGGGGTGAGCTGAATCATAGGCGTCTCCCCTGTGCGACTCACCAAAATGCGCAAACAGCTCCGGTCTCGTAAGGGGGATCTCGATCAAATCACGTATCTCCGCAATCGTTTTGTTGAGCCCTCCAACTGTGGCGTAGGCATCAGATGGCGTTGTTTGCTCAAGTGTCTCGATATCTGGCTGGAAAGGCACGCACGTGTGAGCCTCATATTCAGGATTCGAAGTCCGGAGAGTCCCATGAGAGCTTACCTTGTGAGGATAATCGGCCTGATGATCGGTGCCGTTTTCAGATACGCAGACGGCTGTATCCCATCCCGTTGTCCACAAAAGGGGTTTTGAATGGAAGGACAGCGACTTGACTTCTTCGGTGATGGAGCCGACGAGGTCACCTGTTCCGGGTGGACGCACAGAGATGGAATCAATGAAGAATCTCCGAGGTCGACCTTCGTACGAAACTTCCACGATCTGGGAAGATGTGATAAATTTCAATCCAACTGGATAAATTTCAACCGAAATGTATGAGCATGCTAGCCACAACGATCCATGTGGCATTGGGTATACTTACCGAGATGTTCGCGCAGTAACATTGCGAGCCAATCTCTGCGCCTCCCGGAGTCATTAGTGCCGGCCTGGGTACTCTGACTCGGTCCCCTGAGAATTTCTCGCAGACGAATGTGTCCAGCTTCTTGGGCATCATGCAATGATGGCAGGAATGAGTTGTCCCTGGTGGTTTTTCCGTGCAGGGGAAAAATTTGGACCTGACTCCCTTCCTCAAGGCGCGCCGTGAGTAACAATGACGGAGATAACAAAACGACTGGAGGGAAAAAAAATGACCCAAGTTTAGCAAACGATATGATGATCACACGACAAGGTACTTGCCGTTCTGTGAAACGTCTGCAGACGGCCACAAGACCCCAATTGCAAAGTCCTGTCATGCGAGAGAAAATGAGCCCTTTTGAAAATATCATGGTGGTAGCGACAACGTATTTTCCGGTCCCGCCCTCTCTTACCTTTTTTGCGTTGCCGTTATCTGCCTGCGATAAGACCACCACCTCGCCAGAACACAACTTCAGGGTTTTCAGGCCATCTGGATGAACGATAACACGCCTCGCGTTACGCGATTCGCCATCGACAGCCTCTGATAAGGAAACAGTAAACCTCGGGACAGACATTTGCCCCGTAAAGGTTATCAGATCCTGGACCTGTACGTCCGGGTCGGAACGCGCTACGGTATTTTCTGGAGCTTCTGACCTGCGAACGGGGGTTACTCAGGGCCGAGACTGAACTTTGTGGAACCTGAGTCCAGTTCAGAAAGATAAACGCCGCCCGTTAATGACAACAAATACAGATGGGTCCTAATCGATGGGGAAGTGGAGCGGCTTCTCAGATATGGTCGCAGTGGACGTGGATATGATCTGTGAGTCCCACATGCCCACACTCGACACCATCGATTGCCCACTGACACGCGGCACTCGGCATTTGCCGGCCTGTCCAGAGTCAGACCAAGTCTGGGGCCATCTTCAAGAGCTTGAAGCGCTCATCGGAAATCATCGAAAAAGTGCTGGCAAGGTGTCTTTCGGCGCGCATGAACTCACGGAGGTCGAATAGGATACACGTGGACCTGCGGGCCGGTGTTCAAGGCCCTCAATGTCCGTTTGTTTCAGCCACCGAAGCCTGGCAGTCAAGTATTGCAAGGAGCTGAAACTCCCGTTGGTATGCCCATCGTGACGCGTCTCAGAGGTATGACTCAATCTGTTACGTGCAACACCTTCGCCAGTGAACAGCGATAATTCGTGTCGAGTTTTTTTTAATCCAGATCTTTGCGCCTGGATCCTTATGTATGATAGGAATACTGCGGCACTTTGCGGCGCTGCCAAGTTCATTTCAGCACGTCCTCATGTCTGTTTCGGAGAAGAGCCTGGGGAAACATGTGGTGTAATACGCACGGATGAAACTAGCCAAGTACCTGGAACCCGTCCAGGGAACGAACTCACGGCATACGTGCCTCACCCTTTCCCCACACTTTTCGATTCCGCTTCGAATCAGTCCTTCGTGGTCGGAGCATCGGGGCAGTGTCACATCACATCACATCCATTGTCTTCTGATTGTCGACTTGACGACTACGCCGACCCTACACCTGGAACTTGTTTCGCACAGCATCGACGTTAGAAGTCGGGCGTTGACTACCAACTGGCCGCGCGAATTCGATGGCCGGGGACAACGCACTGCCGTCGTTATCGTGAACGCACAGCACATTGTGCATTTTGCGACGCCTCATCTGTTCTAGCGGACAAGACCGGCGTGCGTGGTAGCCCACCCTGGCCTACCCTTTGTGCCATGATAGGTTTAGCCAGGTACGCACGCACGCTATACCAAGCCATAAGTCACGGGGTGGATACATGATGTGCTGACAGGGCGTAATCACGACTCCAGATTGACAGTCACACACTAAACGTTATATTCCCCACAATAAGCTAATGAACATGTGTGGCCAGGATCAGCAGTAGACGGGAAAAACAGTCACCGACAAAGAACTTTTTCTGTGGCTGGGACTTGGGGGTCCGCAGCCGGCAACAGCGGGGACACGGCGCGTCCGGTGTCGTATGTACTCAAGCCAAGACCCCCAAACTTTGATGGACTCGAGCATACTCTTTACTTGGTCGCCGGTCCCAATTCACCCACTCAAATGTCACACTTGATGCCGTAAAGATGTGGCCAGCGCTTCCCCTCGTGTTTCTCTGCGTACGACAGCCTCCGAGACTGTGAGACCCGAAGGGGCTCCAAGACATCGGATAAACGTATTCATCTCCGCAAAGTTGTAACCCCACAGTGGGCGTGGATAACATTGAAAAGACGTGCGCCACCCGGTGCTGAGAAAAACGCCCGACCTGGTATCATATCCTTTTGGACACGGATCACGTCGGGCTGGCACATACACACGTTTATGTATTGGACCTTATTTTTCTCCGAGGCCTCCTTGAGCCAGCTCGATTTGACACTGGCGCGAACAGGGACGCGACTGGGGGTATATGGTATAGCCGATACGGTGCCGATATACGATGACGCGGTGCTGCTAGATCAGGGTTCCCGAGCCAAACTATCTTTGTTCCGAAAGCTGCTTATAGTCGAGACGTTCCAGATCAGCTCAACACTTTTACAGCCCTCTTCTGATAAAGAACATCCGGCTCAGCCACATGACAAACACGCTCCTATGAAAGGGGGGAGGAGACTATAAGAACGTGGAACGTGTGCAGCAAGATAACTCGGAGGGTACCACACAACACAGCAAGTGGGCGTGTGGGACCCTTCATCCCTAGGAAGCCTGCCCGGACGGATATGGACGGCTGCGTATTGTTTTCGACACGTTCATTGGCTTTCGGGTACGCAAAAAAAAACCTATAAAACCGGGCGGCTGAGCGGAAGCCCTCCCCCAACTCTATCCCCCCCCCTCCACGTTCTTCTGCTTCCTACCGCGTCCCCCCTCCCCCGGTCCACCATGTGCAGACAAGTAGCGTGAGGATCATGGTCGTCGCCGACCGAGTGTCAGCCAGAACTGAGAGCCCAATTTTACAGAGAAGGAACCCGTTGGCTACGATGTGGTGTACGGTGACCGTCGTTCTCCGCGCAAGAGATCGCTCACCCGTGACGCGCAGCACTTTCAACGACATCTCGTCGTCGCGATCATGGATTGCGACTCGACGCGGTGTGAACGCAGCTACCGGCATCCGCCCAACTGTAGACACCAGAACTGTACCAAGGTGGGTATTCCTTATCGGAACGTGCGTGGAAAAAAAAAAAAAGGAAGCGAAAACGAAAACGGTGCCTGACGATGTTGACGACAGAACTTTGGCGAGGAGATACAGCGATCCATAGACGACGTCAACGAGTTCTGTTTCCAATGCCGGATGGCGATGAGCCGGCGGCGTTCATGATCTCATATCTGATCGCGCCTTCACCTGCCTCCATTCAGACTAGCATGATTGCACCATACCTGTATCATCCCAAGTTAATAACGACATTGTGCTAGTGCTGATACGCCAAGGGTCGTCTGAGCGGTACGAGACGGCTCCGAAACGCGACGTACTGAGAGTCATATCCAAATTTGCTGCCAAAGTCTCAAGATGCCACAGTGATGGATCCTGCGGTGTTCCGCACGACCAGCAGCAGCCAACAGACCGCAGACCGTTGTTCCCCTGAGGACGAAAATAGCTGAGATATGCCAAAATGTAATGGAACACTCCACACCGCTCCGCACGAATAAACGTCGGACCCGGGACGTGAAGACACGCGACGCGTACGTACGTCCAAATCCCAGGCAGGTAGTTCTCAATGAAACAAGGCCACATCTGTCCCGTGATGTCAGCTCGGATACTATAAAACACGCAAGTTTTGATCGCCCATCAGCGCGGGAAGGACGTGGTCGTCCATTCCGCAACACCTGGCGAGCCAAACGAGATCTTGCTGACACTGCTCGCCCCGAGTGGGCCACCGTTTCAGCTATAAAATACGCAGGTCGTCTATTCGCGGTTGGTACAATGATATAAACTGGTTGATGAGCGCTGCCGCCGAGACCCCAACGCGCTTCCTCGGACACACTTAGTGTGGGTGGTTCTTGTGGTACTCTGTGAAATGCATCAGGATGGCCCGCGGATCAGGATGGTGGGGCTGCTTACTCAAGTGCACTGGACGAAGGCGGGTGTTTTATTAGCGGCCGCTCCGTGAGTACGCGGTGGTAAATACGTACTGTTATAGTCCACGGTGTAACCCACACCAAAGAAGAAGAGAATCACGAGACCTAGACGGTTCAAGGCCTTCTTCTCGGGGTCAAACGCTGATGGTGGTGCACGGCCCTTGGGGAGCTTTGAGTAAAAGTTCACCAGGGGAGCAAGGCCTTCCCCGGAGCCCGCAGACTTTTTGAGAAGAAAAATGAGCAAGTACGGAAGCGGCCAGCGATGAGGACATACGAGGAGCGAAGGGGTCGCGATTTTGGGGGGAATAAGACCAACGAACTGGCGGCGAACGAGCGTGGGCAACATGGCGGACTTGGACTGCTCAGAGGTGGAACGACGGAGTAGGTCGGGGGAGCTGTTTGTATCTGTTTGCTCCTATTGTCCTGTGGTCACGCCCACGGTGGACCCACCACGACAAACTGAATGGTGGCCTTGACAAGATCAAAGCGGAACCATAACAAAACTTGCTTTGACCACCAGGAACGACTAGAAAAGCCGGTCTCTCGTGAATGGACTTGTTCTCAACACTTTCTAACCCGTGGTCATGATTTCAACAACCACCGCCCATGTCCTCGCCGCGCTCTTCGTGACGTGCTACGTCGGTTCGATCTACATCTCCAAGGATGCACGACTCTCCTTTTCCAACACCAAAGTATACCTTGACTATGGTTTCTCGAGGCCCAAGCTGCGCAATGAGCGTTGGAGGGATGACTCGGACGTAATCCGGGCGCGTCTCGTTGCTGTTAGCGGTGCGACTCTCGTTTGTTGCGCAATCGTGTTGGGCCTGATGCTGGTCAACGCGAGAAATGTACGCATCTAGTCCTGACTCCGATCCGGTCCAACTGACGACGATACTAGCTCAGGACAGCACTGCAAATGACCGCCCATTACCTTGGCTGGACCTCCACCGGCATTCTCCCACATCTGATAACCCCTGTACTCTTTCTGGGACCACTCTATGGACAGTTCATGCGCGAGACACTGCCTGGGCAGTGCAACTGGTCGTTTCAGGAGGATCTCCTCTCCTTTTTTTCCGTCGCGGGCATACGGAATTACTTGGTGGTGGGTGGATAGAAATCACGAGCATGGGACTGCATTGACACGTGAATACCACCGTCCGCGAAAAGGCTCCCATCACAGAAGAGGTCGTCTTTCGGGCATGTGTTCTCACTGTATACCACCTAGCACGGACGCCGAGGATGCGGATGATTTTTCTGTGTCCCTTGCTATTCGGGGCGGGTGAGGATTCCCGACTGCATGTTCTATACGTGGCACCGCGAGCTTACCTTGGATGCACAGCCCACGTACATCATGGTTGGGAGACATACAATAGGTATGGACGTAGCCCAGCAGCCCTGAAACGCGCCGCGATTGGAATGAGTGAGACGTTCCAGATGATATTGGTATCAGCCGCCTTGCTGACCGCTGACGTGACCTAGTCTTTCAATTTACCTATACTAGCATCTTCGGTTTCTATTGTTCGTATCTTTTCCTACGCACAGGATCTATATTTCCGCCAATCACAGCGCATATATTTTGCAATATCATGGGCGTTCCTCAGCCTGGATATGATGCCAGCGAGAGGCCAGACCGGAAATTAGGTTCGTTGCACCATTTCCTTTTCATCACGGTGATTGTGACGCGGCAACGAATAGCGATCATCGCTGCCTACGTGGTTGGTATTGCTGGCTTTGTGTACGGGCTCTGTCGGTGGACGGTCACGGAGAACGCCTTGTACTGGCACTAGTAACGAGTAGTAGAGGCTATGTGCTGACACATGTTTGGATTCACGTGATGTGACTCGATCGAGCTGCCAACTGAACCCACGTCGCACCGGAGTTGTTCAGCCCCATCAAATGCCTCATAAGCGGTGGAAACGGCCAGCAAGGGGACGGTATGCCAGATACGCTGCTCTCGCCCGGTGACTGACCGACGTGCAGACCGTCCGATGTGGCCCCCACGATCTCCGTAGAACACGAGCCTATTCCGAAGTCGGCGTCACGTGTTCTAGACGCCGGGGAGATCAGGCGAGAATATCGGACGAGGAAGCGGCGGCACGACGAGCGCGGTGTGAAATTCAGAATCGACCCGGGTGAGACCGTGGACCAGTTCAACAGGTGCGGTGGTCGCCAACATGACAGGATATCGGGTCACTTCACCGCCGCAGCAGACGGGTCGAGCGCGGCATGGCGCCGCTCATCAAGACAGCGCTGCGCCAGTCGTCTGCGCAGTCGCGTAGGGTGCGGGGAGAAGAAGCGACGGTGGCGGGGGGTAAACAAAACCAGGGCTCAGATCCACACCCGTCGGTCGATGCCGACGAGCACCGTCGTCGGGATGACAGGGAATTCCAGGCTTCTGCCCCACGCCGGCTCAACGACATCGCACGAGAACCACCCGTGATCAGTAAACTCCCCCGTGGAGCGGTGAAGAACGATGCGGCCCCGTCAGGCGTGCTAAGCATGGCCCAAAAGGCTATGATGGAGGGGGAAAGGGACAAGGCCATCAGACGTTACCGAGAATTGAAGGCTAGGAAACAGCGCAAAGCTTGACGGATGAGTGGACGGTAGTCGTAAACCGAGATCCTCCATCCATCCCCCTCCTGAGTAGCCATGTATGCAGCCAATAGCGCTCCCTCGGTGTCCCGTCGTGTTTACCGCTTGCAAGGTTCGCTTTGACGTGTCGAGGTGGGACCGTAGACGCGTTCACCTGGTTCACCCCCCCCTTATAGGCGCCGTCGCACCAAATCATCGTGCTTCTCGCGCTACATTCCCACTCTACACCCGAGTCGCGGCCTTCTCCAAGCCTTCGGGTACGTACACGACAACGTCTCACTGGCAGCCGCTCCGTCGATGGCGGATACATTGGCGACGTCAGCACCCTAGCACGCGCTTCTACAGGGCTCGGTACGCCTTTCATGCTGGCGAGAGACGGCTGCCAACACGCAGGTGCGAACAGCGTTGCTGGCTCATCAGGGCGATGGTGATGATGATCACCTTGTCAGCGTTCATAGTCTCGAACGCGAACAGTTCCGGCACGCCAACGAGCGGCTGGTCGCCCGATTGGTTCTCCGTGGTCGTATAATGCCCGCTTGGAGCCCGGGGCGTGTATCTCCACAGATATTAGGTAGCGTCATGCCTCGTTCCGGTGTGTTCGGAAAGTCCGCTAATGCAGTGCGATCCGACATCGTATTCGCGGCACGTTTATAGATCCTGGTCTCCGTCGTGACTCCCCTCGTACCCTTTTCCCCTTGTCCTATCGTGTAGGACGACAAACACCATGACCGATCCCGAAAAGCAATCGTCCTTGCCAACGCGCAAATCCAGTCTCGAGGGAACGACCCGCGAAACCTCTCCGCGCAGTAGCACACTGCAGCCCGAGGCGTCTTTGATGCCCACCACGGACGACGAGAAAGACAGCAGCAGGCTCGGAGCTTGGTTGACTGTCCTCGGAGGGTTCCTCGCCCTCTTCTGCTCCTTTGGACAACTCACCGCGTTCGGTACATTTCAAACCTGGTACTTGGGTCACCAGCTTGCCTCCAAGTCGCTGTTCAGCATATCATGGATTGGTGCTCTGCAGCTGTGGACATTCTTCTTCATGGTGCGTCGCCTCCTCCTGTCCAAATGGCACGTCGGTGACCGTTCTGTCCAAGGGTGGACCTGTAGGTTGTCTGTTTGACGCTTATGGCCCCACAGGATTGCTTGGTTCTGGATCAATCGTTCTGGTGCTCAGCCTTGTCCTGACGAGCGTCTCCTCACAATATTATGAATATTTATTGTTCCAAGGTATTCTATTCGGTCTAGGCGTCGCACTGCTGTACGTTTTGCCTTCTCTTCAGTGCCAATTTGACCCTGGTTTAGCTTTTACCCCTCGATGGCCTGCGTGGCGACGCACTTCAACGAGTATCGTGCTACTGCTATAGGAATCGTGTCAGCTGGTTCTGGTTGCGGTACGTATTCTCCGTCCAACTGCGAATCCCTACTTATCTCGGGTTTAGGGGGAGTCGTCTACCCCATCATGCTTCGTTACCTCTTCAATAAAGTCGGTTTCGGATGGGCGGTCAGGATCTCAGCACTGACGTCCGCCGCATTGTGTGTTGTGGCGGTTCTGACTGTAAAACTTCGACGCCCAACCGACAGGAAGGCCGGCCTAGTGTTGGACGTGCGAACAATCAAAGACCGTCGCTTTTTACTGCTCGCCTCGGGCTCGTTCTTTGTTTGCCTAGGTGTGCCTGCATCTCCGACCGTTCTCCCAAAATCCTCCTCTGATCCCGCCTAGGCATGTTCACTCCTTATTTCTTCATAGGGGACTACACGGAGTCTCTGCACATCTCATCCAAGGCTGCATTCTCTGTGCTCTCCATCTTGAACGCTGGCGGGGTCGTCGGCCGCATCGCACCCGCCTGGTTATCCGACAAGATCGGGCGTTTCAACCTCCTCTGCCCCTCGGCCTTTCTTTCCGGACTCGCCTGTCTTGTCTTTTGGATGTTCAGCAAGGACTTTGTCTCGATCAGCATTTTCGCCGCGCTGTACGGTCTGCTCTCGGGCGCGTTCATCTCGGTCGTCACGCCGTGCGTGGCGCAGATATCTGACGTGCGGGAGATGGGGACGCGCATCGGCGCGCTGTACACGTTCATCTCAGTACCGTGCGTTTTCGTGACGTCTCCTGTCTCGCGTCGGAACCCACGTCTGACCCGGACATGTCCTCTCTTTCCACCACAGTTCGCTCTTCGGGGGTCCGATCGCGGGAGCCCTGGTGCAGCGGCAACACGGGGCGTACACAGCCAGTATCGCACTTGCGGGATCGAGCATGATACTGGGCTCGGTGCTACTACTGATATCAAGATTGATGATCGACCGGCGGTTGTTTCGTTCCGTCTAGACCGCGAGTTGGGACAGCCCCCTTCATCCCCTACGACGGCCCTTGCCGTTCATATTGGTGTTCGTTTCACGGATCGGATCAGGACCTAATGATTTGTGTAGCATCAAATGTAGTTTTTATCTCAAAAGCACACGCCATGCGACAGCTAACGAAGCGCTGGACTGACGAGTCGGGCGAGTGCGGGATGGGAAAATGGATCTATTGGGATGTTATTGGAGATCGGGACGATTATAAGTGAGCGACAAGGGCAAAGAACATAGGCTAATTTGGGCTTAAAAAGAGAGCCAAGAAACTCCTATTGTCAAGAAAGACTAAAAGGCAAAGGGGGGAGACCGACAAGCTCGACATCGATGAGCGTATCAAAATCAAGGGAAGGGTAGACAGTGTGTGATGGCGTAGAAGCGACCGTTTTTCTCCAATTCGATGACGTACTAGAACGTCTCTTCTTCCTCAGCCGGCACGGCGTTCTCGGGAACCTCGAAGCCTTCCTGGGGAGGGGTCAACCAAAGGAAGCGTGGCGAGATGTAGGGGTGACTACCTCGGTCGAGTACAGAATCCTTTGAATCTCCTTATACGTCTCGTCCTGCTGTCCAGCCCTTTCTAGAGCCTCGACCTGCTGCTGCACGAGAATTTCGATGTCACGAAGCTGGGGAAGCGAGGGAGAACATGAGTACGAAAAAGGAAGCGGCGGCGAACTGGGAAGGGGGAGGGGGGGGGGACGTATTTACTTTTGCAAAGTAAAAATCGCGCTCCTTCTCTAGGCCTTCCATGTGCGTGG
Source organism: Tylopilus balloui (assembly GCA_038089995.1). NCBI lineage: Eukaryota > Fungi > Basidiomycota > Agaricomycetes > Boletales > Boletaceae > Tylopilus > Tylopilus balloui. The sequence goes on from JBBPLW010000123.1 coordinate 29,307, forward strand.
ACATCTCGCGAAGCTGTGCTTGGAGGTTCTGCATGGCCTCGTTCGGCTGCGTCGAACCGGCACGGTGACCGCTGATCGGCGTCTTTCCGCCAGACCTGCCTGTCGCGCCGAGACCGCTGGCACTTCGAGGACCGGAGAGAGGCGCGATGGTAGCTGGCGTGTCCGTGGGGGCGCCTCTCCTCCGCGCCACCGCGTCATAGCCCTGGCCGCCATAGTTCGAGTCCCAGAAACGCTTGATCCACTGCAAGAATTCGAGGTTGTCTCTGGGCACAAGATCCGAGGGTCACGATTGTGGCGATCGTGAAAGCGGCGGGGCGCAAAGGGGGGAGGGTGTACGTACTGCATTTTGCACTTCACGAGCTTTTCGATGGGTATGGGCTACACACGCGCGCGCGAACCGTGAGCAAGGGGTTGCACGGCAGGTCGTCGAGCGTCGCCGCACGTGCGCACGACACACACCTTGTCAATCTTTTTTGCCTTGAAGACGTTTTGCAAGACTTTGAAGTTCGCGATGAATTCGTACTCGTGTTTCGCGTTCATCTTGACGCGCGTCATTGGAACATCCCCTGGAAAGCGGGTTATAGGGTTGGTGGTATGCTCGAGGACGATCGCACCGTAGATGGAGTCCAAGATCTGGCAGTAGGCTGCGCCTGTGCCGCATTGCTCGACCTTTGTGTAGTTGAGCTGTAAGAGTTCGTTGACCCACGTCAGCAAGTCTGTGCGGGAGAGGGCGGCCATGGTTGTGGCAGACGATGAAGCGGAGGAAAAAAGTAAATCAAGCAAGCGGGTCGGCGACGAACGCTACAAAGGGTCAACCACCCGCCACTTTTTTTTTGGCTGACCACACCGCAAACTCTCCTCAGCCATCCCCAGGTGGCCTCAAAAGACGCGCGTTCAGCGCCCTGAACGTGCGTTGCGTTGCCTCGGACGACGACGGGACGCCCGACTGATTCAGCCTCCAGGTTCTCGTTCGCCAATGCCACCCGCCACCCTCATGCCCGACGTGTGCGGCCACATCGTCCGCTGGGCACGTCGCAGCGATCTGGCCGCGCTCTGTCTCACGTGCAAGGCCCTCCAGCGCGAAGCAGAAGCCAAGTTGTATGAAATCATCATGTCGGGAAACGCCCAGATCGCATTCCGCGCCCTGCAATCCATCGTATCCCAGCCCCGCCTGGGTCCATACGTTCGCTCGTTTTGTTTCCTCCCGGAAACCAGGCGCGCCCAACGCGAGATCCCAGAGCAGTTTTGGACCACGCTGCAGCTCGCGCTCTCCCGAATGCGCTCGCTAGAGCATCTCTTCCTCCAAGATCCTACCTTTGCGAGCAGCTGGGTCCTGGGCGACATCGCCCGCATCCCGTTTCAGCTGCTCGAGGCTCGGCTTCTCTTTTACTGGGATGTGCACCTGGTCAAGTTCCTGGAAAGCCAGAACAAGCTCAAAAGTCTACACACCATAGACGGGCCGGTCAACGACCCCTCCCTGCACCTGGAAGCGGGCAGTCTTTCTGAGCTCCGAATATTCGATGGCCCGCTGGCCGCCGCGGAACACATCGTGCATGTCGGGTCGACGCTCACGCATCTGCAGGTCGTACTCGACAAGAATTCCGAGGTCGACGTCTTGGCGTTCATGCCGAAACTATCTCGTCTCGCTTCTTCCCTTCGGGCCCTGAGCATACTCCACCTACCAGAAGGGCTTTCTATGGATGTATTCCGATCAATTACAAAAGCGTGTCCCCAACTCCGTCATATCGGCACGATCCCACTCCCATTGCCTCGCAACGTAAGCCGGCCCACCCTTTTTATGGTCCTCCAACACCGTTATCTGACTGGCTCGCAGTCATATCGCTTCCATGGTGCACTGATGGCTATGCACCAACTCCGGGTGTTGGAAGTCGATGTCACTTCATGGGTCCCTCCAGCAACCGGAACACTCCAGCGTGTAATCGCCGCAGAAATTCGCATCTACGCTCCTTTGATCGAGTACATCTGTTTTTGGGTAGGAGCCACTCGAACGCTCTGGGGCGTCGACGGAAATGACTGGAGCTGTCATTCGGAAAGTGGACGTCACTCGCAGTTCGACGCGCTCTGGAAAGCCAGGTGATGACGACGATGTTGTCAAATAGCGTATTCAGCTGCGGCTTTACGTAGCACGCGGAAACGGTGCTATTCGAGGTCTGTACTGTGCCTTTTTGTACGTATGCTCCCGGTTTACGTGCCGTCGCAGATCTGACGTGTTGGTTATGATTGGACGCTCGAGTGTATCGTAGATATTCCAGTCGTTATGTATGAAAACGGGGCTTCTAGAGTGGGACAGCATCGATCATCCCTGGACCAGACTGGCGCCCGCCTCGTGGGATGTCTCATTCCAAGGGCTGACGATAAAACATGCGGGTGCTGCGCTGCAAAAAACGTGTTGGGATCCCAAAATAGGGCGGGAACAAGCCGTGAATGGAGAATCAAGGCCAGTGACACTGCCTTCTCCCCGTACCCCTTGATTGGTTGCGCTGATAAACCACGGGGGGAGTCGTGATGCATCATGCTTAGATTCCCGTTCATCTTGCGTCAACCTGCACCACGCCCTCGGTAATATCCGCCCGGCCAAACCATCATCGCCCCTGTCAATTGGGAGGGCGCCGCTTGACTCGACATGATTTAAGGGCCCGGACATCTCGAGTCACCAACAAAGGTCGACCCTCCCCCCCTGATGCAGTCTCGACGCACGCTCTCTTCCTCCTCCATGGCACCATCCGAAAGGTCGATGTCCTCTGGCTCGCCCAACCCTTCCCCACCACAAAACCTTGTTGCGCTTCCCTCCATGACGCACTCGCTCGCCGCCCTCCCGACCATGTCTTCGCTCCCCCACGACATGATGCACTACAACGCAGCGGCGCACAGTAGAGCGAGGGTAGGTGTCTTTTCGCATGTGTGTGCGTGCGTGCGCTCGACTCCCTTTCCAGATGGAGCATGCACTCCAGAAACAAAGGCAGCAGGGACCTGCACACGCGATGCTCGCCGTGAGTCATGTCGCCCGTCGACGGTCGGTGGCGCATCCGTCTTGCTCAACGTTCTCCTTTCAAAAAGGCATACGACACGCGACGCTCGCCGAGTCCGGCACTGGCGGAGGACGCCCAGATAACGGTTCGAAGACAGCAGAATGCAAAACAGGGCAGCGTGCGTTGTGTTCCTCCAATCGCTGCATGGAAAACAGGAAAGATCTGATGTGTCCACATCGCCGCGTGGGTAGTCACGCGATCGCAGATGAACCCGCTTTGGCAATAGTGTGCCAGCCCTTCGTTTACCCACACTTGCGTTGAGCGCAAATGCGATTGGTCGTGGAAAAAAAAAAAAGACGTGTGTACACATAGCGCCGTACTCTATCTTGGCAGGGTTAATTTTGGGGATCTCGTTTTCATTTGGGGATAAGTTATATCACTTACTGCTTTCCTTACGACCAAAAGCACTCTGGTTATGCCACGGTACACCCGACGTTAAACCTTTTTTTTTTTTTTCGCCTTTACAAGATCTTTTTTTATCCATCTGTATCGATCATTTCCCCTTTCATTCGTAGAAAGACACAGCATGTTCTTTTAGGTATTCCATGTACGTCGTTGCTTCGTGACCCTGAGATTAAATGAACGATGCCACTGATACCTGATAAGTGCGGATCCCGGTGGACAAGACACGCCCGGGCTGAACTGGTGCCCAAAGCGAGAAGCTGATCGCTTGGCGCGAGATCTCAGCGAACCCCAGTGCCTGATAAACGTCGACCGTGAACAAGGCCGAGGCGTCCACGTTGGCGGAAGGAGCATGAAATCGACACATCCCCATAGAGGCTAGACCCCACGAGGAGTGGAGCGAACGCAACACCACAGGCGGTAGGTGGCTGAAGCAGTCACCGCACGGGGAGGGGACGTCCACACACACGAGTGGAGAGAGCGTGGGGTGCCCGACTGCAGGGTGGGGATCTCCAGGCATGCGTGGTGGAGAGCACGGCAGGTGTCATTATTGCATGGCGTCGTCAATGTGTGGTGGCACAGAGACCTACGTGCTGAACATGCGCATGATGGTGCAGGAGTGTGGTCGGTAACGTTGCAACTCATCGCGTCGTTTGCCGTGTGAGAAGTAGACCGAAGACGGTGCACACGGTCCTACTATGAACGCAAGGATTGCCCTTCACTTCGGAAGGAGCTTGTAGAGAAGCTTATCGTTTCGGGGAGGGCACGGTAATTCCCGTTGTGGGGGAAGCACGGGCACAGGATGTAGCACACGGTCCGGTGCAAAGAAAGACGCCATGAACTACCAGATTGATTTGAATGGGTGGACGCGCTTTATGCGTGCAGGGAGGCCTCAGGGAAATGGGTATGCCCGAATGAAGAGAATGAGTAATAACGGTATGGCTAGGACGTCCTCGGATCGAGCGAGGGCCAGTGGAGTCGGCCGTCTCTGTGTTACTTCTGGGAGGGACGTAGAAGACGATGTATCATTGTTCCCCACGAGACCTCGGTCCTGAGGGGGCGCGATGGCCGCGTTTCGAGCAGCTGCTGTCCTCACGGCCGCGCGCTTCCCATGATCAGGGTGGGTAAGGCGGACAGCAGTCGGTCTGCGCCTGCGGGATTAAGAGGGGAAAACTTTGACGAGTTACCCGCGTGGCGTTCGGTGCAAAGACGCGAATGGCGAAGAGCGTTCCTGTAGGGAGATGGATCAAAGCTCCGCATGTGAGCGGGGAAATGTGGGACTGATGGCCATTAATGGGGTTGCTGACTGAGCTTGACGGCGAGTCAAGGGACGACCGGGCGCTACGGTCGTCTGAATCGACCATATCAATGCCATCGTAGTGGGACTAGCTCGTTATTTGGCAATGGCTTTGGAAGCAAACAAACACTGCCAGATTCGGATACATCCCTCGACGCACGACCAACACTGGACGAGCCCTTGGCCAGTGCATGCTGCCAGCGTTCACGAAGGACGCGACCGTCCGTTTCTAACTTGCTATCACAGGCGCTGGTTCTTCTGCCTCGCCGCCCATGCTGGTGCCATTCACGCTTCCGACTTGTCTGCACTTGATAGCACAACCGAACGCTCAGACGGCGACAGAACAGAGCTTCATCGATGAGCCCTCGTCAAGAATAGTCGCTTGGGACTCGGACCAACCTCCGGGTTGTCTGAGAGTTGCGGTGGGGGCAAAGTTTGGTTCGGTGTATCTATTCGGAACCCCTCTACCTGGTGAGCGCACCTCAGAAAATGGCCCTTCATCCCAGCCTCGCACACACATTCCTACACCAATCAAGACCGCTCATTCCGGCCTTCGTCCTTCTTCGCGTCCCTCTTCTCCAAAGCCTCGTTCATGCTCGCGTCGACACTCGGCGTCCCCTTCTTCTCTGTCCCTGAACCAAGCCCTCATCAAACCATCCGCTCGCTCTCGTATAGTTTCTGGTATATCCTGCGAACAGGTGCAGGCGTCAAAGAGTCTCGTCGACTTTGAAGACGAGTCCGAGCGTCTCAAAGATCTGCTAAAGAGCAGCGCTATCAACAAACCAACACGTGAGCGGGGCATCGTGGACATGCTCTTTACTACCTTGGAAAAAGGAGTCGTCATCGAGCGAACGTCTCCACCACCTTCTTCCCCGTTTCTACCGCCTTCTACCCTCTCGCCCGTTAGTCAGGGATCAAGCAAGGGACGAGACGATCCAAAATCTCTTCTGTCAGCAACAAATTCGCCAGTATTCACTCCTAGGTCCCTCTCTGCTTCGCCATCACCGCACCTCCCTGCCCCAAACGACAAGGCCGAAGAAGAGTCCATCGTATTGATCGCTCACATATTACCACCTCGCTACGGTGTAGCCCACAGAGTCACAGATCTTATTATTCCAGAAGGGACAGATTTACTGGTCTCCCTACAAGAATCAGGGTACGCTAACGCGTTCATACAATCAAGGTTGCTCACGTATGTCTTAGCGACGTTTCCGTGTTTGATATACATGATGGTACATGTGTTGCAACTGCGCGATGTCGAAAGACTGCCCAGTCTCAAAGCGATCCGTCGTGTTGGGCGCGACTGAGGTCAGTTCAGATCGAGGAGGCAAGTACTCGGCATGATGCTCTCGCGTTTCTCTCTCAGCTGCCTTCTGTAGAAAGTCAATCTCATCTTGGCTTGTGCCACATATCAACCCCCATATTCCGAGATTTTCGGCATTCCTGACTCGCCTGACGAAATCGCGGCGAAACCTGCACGTTATTCGTTATTTGAACTTCACATAGGGGACCCTTTCAACATTTGCCCTACATGGCTTGAAATACTGGATGACTGGCAGGTCGATGGTTTCGCCGAGGCTTCTGATATAGTGCGTAACGAAGTCGACGGTATGTCGTTTCGCTGTCAATCATCCCGTCTCTCCCATTCTCCTCACAGGCTCGTTATCCTTTATTTACGTCAATAGCGAGTACCATGTGATCTCCAGGTCGCTCTCTGTCGTCGCACGCTCCGAAGTTGGTGCTCGCACGCGCTCCGTCGCGTCTTCCGCTGCAAACCCGTCTGAAGAGCCCAGAACCTTGACGATACCCAGTTCGCTCTTATCTCTTGTCAGCAGAAGCTCTGAGAATGTTGCTACCAGGCATCTGAATGGGACGACGACAGAGCGTCCAGCTACTCCCAGTGCGGACTCTTCGTGTCTTCGATTTGGCCAAGATCAAGACGTCGGGAGAGCTGTATTTTCGTCCACACCACGCAGATTAAGTCTTTGCGGTCGATATAGCGTGGCGAGAGATGCAGTGCTGGGTCTTGCTTGGACAGATACGGAGGTTCTGGTGTGTCCGGGCAGACATGCAGCGATAGCCCCCTAACTAACTTCTTTGTGTGTAGGTCTTTCATTTTCGAACTGGTGGAAAGGCGCCTGAACAGTATTTTACGCAAATTCAGCCTGAAGGCGTCGGCAACATCTTGGAGCTGCAATTCGTCGACAGCCAGACATTCGTAGTTTTGGGGGTTGGTTTCACCATCATACCAAAGTGTTTGCAGGACTCAACCAGCTGTAGCAGAGCCTCGCCCAGTGGTATAAGTTAATCCCGGTGGCTGCCAATGGAGATCAAAGTGACTCAGAAGATGCCAGGTTGCAGTAGGTCTCCTTGTTATCATTTAGTTTCCAAGCAAACTTTCCAGATCCTCCCGTGATCTCCAGGCCAATGTCATCCCAGACAATCTCCCTTGGAACGCCCAGTGTAGCATCTCTTGTCAATAATACGGATGGGGTTGCTACACTCCGTCATACCTCCGCGGGTCACAAGGAAGTATCCCTGTCTTCACTGTCAGAATCGCAAGATCGGATGCACCGTAGACTTTGGTGTTCCCAACTGACGACCGCTTCTCGCCAGGAAATGGGTGCCACTCTGACTGCAGTTCTTCCCTTGGAATTCAGTTCGCTTATATTTGGTTACAGTGAGTTTTGCGGTCCCTTTCGAGCAGCCTGCTCTTATACTTGTTCTCCCAGGTGATGGCCGTCTCCGTCGAACATCCTTTTCAGCGCTAACCTCCCAAAAGCCACCCTCGGAGCCACCACCTTCCCCGTCTTCCGTCCACCCAAACGAGGCTCTGCTGTTTCAGAATGTTTCCAACATTCCAATCCCTGCGTCTATCCTCTCGTTGCATCTCATTCGCAATGAACGTACAGGAGACCGCTTCATCATCGGAGGATCAGACGACGGTGGTATCGCTGTATGGTCGCTACAGTACGAAGAAACCCGTCTTTGACGCTGGAGGGCTCATTCACGTGTCATCAGGGACCTTGAACTCTGCGCAAGCTTCGTCCAGTTTATAACCCCGTTGCTACATGTCGTTCAAGTGCGACAACAAGAAGAACACGCGGGCCCACTACGTGGATGTGCTTTGTGCATATCTATGGATGGCACGATCGCAGTTATTGCAGTGGATGGGTTTGAATTGTATGTCTGTCTTGATTATCGTCTCATTCGATTGGAATAACTCTTTGACCCAGGTTGTATGTTTTGCCTGGCGCATCGTCGCCTCTGTCCAGCATTCATTATGGTGGCGGTGAGGAACATGATTTGCTCATGGTCCTCTACGTCGGCGGCCCTGCAAGGTTGTGGGATATCAAGACGGGTGAGTTTCGGCGTTCGATGGACACTGAAAAGGCTAGAGACGCCCTCGACGCCTCGGGTTGGTCCGAACTGTGAGTGCGCCATCGATCTGTCACCACAGATGAAGTAAATCCCCAACATTTCTCGTAGACCTATCGACGGCAGAGATACACACGTAAGTCCTTCGGTATCAACTCTTGCCAACGCGTCTGCCACTGTGGACTCGAGTAAGTCCATGCATTTAAATAAGAGTCGCTGTATCTGATCTGACGCTTGAGTGTGCACGTTTGCGATCGCACTCGAGCGCTTCATGAAGTTGACTGCCGTGGATGCAAAAGTATCTGGCAGTACCCCAGTCTCGTCTGTCACCCCTTCTTCACCCTTGACGCACCTTCGTACGCTGCTGTCGATCATGTTGACCCCGGGGCTGAGTCCGGATATCGATGAAGTGTGCGAACTCAAGTTAGGTATCACTTTCAGCTTGGGCGGGGTCGGACATATTTCGTGAGTCCCGTTCCTGCACTGTGTACATGAGCCCATGTGCTGAGACCTCTGAAGCAGTCAAGCAACGACGCTATACAACTACCAAAACGTCAAGAATACATGGTGTACATCAGGGGTCGTTTCTGCCTCTCGCGCGATCGCTATCATTGCGATACTAAAGACAATGTCGCTTTACGAGGGTGCGTTGTTGTCACGATCCAATGTGTTGATGAACTGATTGTTTTATCGGCAGATATCAGCGACGGCTGTCAAACTGTGATGACGTTTTATGCCACCTCGCTTCAGTCTGTCGTCGGGCCTCACTTCAAAGCGCCTGATGTTGTTTACTTGGCTCGACAATGGCTGGACACGTCGAGTATGTCCCTGGCGTGCGCGTCCCCATTGTGTACTGATGCTCGAGCACAGATGAGTTGCGCCACGCAGCACGAATCTTGTTTGATGCAGGCGTGGTCAGGCTTTCCGACGAGGAAAGCTCTGCACTGGTGGACGCCTGGCAGCGACATTGTCGGTGACGCGTCTTACCCCCGGATCCTTCGTACTGACTTGAACCCCCAAGTACCGTGTCTACAACCTTCTGCCGACCAGGACTCGAAGCGGTCTGGACTCGCACTCTTTCTTTGTGGTTACATGGCCATCGAGAAATACAGTCTTCTTTCGACGAGGTGCGCCGTCTGCTCCTCCTCTCGTTTAGTGCAGTGACGTTCTCCCCAGTGCCCTCGTCGACACCTCTAAGTCAGTATCTCTGCTCCTGCACGATGACACCTCGAGCCATCGCACTCTCGCTATCGACCTCTGTGCGAAAGGCTTCCACATTTGGCAACACTACGCGGATAGCATGGCCCTCTTGCGCGCGCTCTTTGCGCTCGCGACCAACATGCGCAAGGAGCAAATATCCGTCCAAAACGTCGGTCCACAGGCGCGTTCGGCGGTGTTGCATATCGCGGTGCAGCATACAGGGATGTTCATGACGGTGCTGACGTTGGACATCTTGAACCCGAGGTCTGTGGCAGAGCGCAAATGCGTGATGCAGTTGGTGGCGTTTTTGATACGCAAGGTGGAGTCGTCGCATCGTTGCTGGTGCTCGCGTTAGCTGACGAGACGCGCTATAGCGACCGCTGATATTGTACCCGCACCTCCCGCGATTGATGGAGGCGGTAGTCAAGTCTCTCGATCCCAACTCGACGGCGAGCCGAGACGCCGTGATAGACACTGCGACCGAAATCATCGGCCACGTCGTCAAAACGTACGTCCATTCTTCCGCTCCCCCCTTCTCTTCTTCCGATGGTGTGACACCAACCGATTTGCCTCGACAGCTTCCCCACCGTCGACTTTCACAGCCCGTCCCAACGTCTCGCCGTCGGCACCGCCGAGGGCGCCTTCATCATGTACGACCTCAAGTCCGCCACGCAGCTCTACGTGCTCGAGGGACACACCCACCGCCCGACCGCATGTGCGTTCTCGCCCGACGGCCGTCGCCTCGTGACGGTCTCCCTCGCGGAAGGGGTGGTGCGGGTGTGGAAGGTCGGCCCAAGCCTGGCGAGCGCGCTGTTGAACCCGGGGCGCCCGCCGAGGCAGGGCGAGATGGGGTCGCGGCCGTACAAGACGTTTCCGTTCAACGTCGGGGACGAGGGTGAGTCTATCTTTTCTCTGTGTGTATCTGTCTGGGCTCGTCGTCGTCGTCGTCTTTTTTAATTCGTTTGGGAGGGTCGTCTTGCTGATATCCTCACTCCCTCCCCCCCTTTTTTTTCTCTTGGCAGCCAACATGACGATCGCGGGGACGCTCGAGTGGGTGCGGTTCGAGTGGTTGACGGATCGCAGCGTGCGCCTGCGTATACGCGAAAGCACGCTCACGTTCAGCGCGTGATCGACATGAAAAGAAGCTGCAGCCTGTGTGTTGTGATCTCTGCATCTCGAAAAGAAAGTTCTGAGGAACAGGGAGGTAGTTTACGATACTGCGATGGCAAGCTAGTCATCTCGAATAGATTAGACAAGACCCTTGAAAGGGTCTGATGAGACAAAAAGGCAACACTGGGGACCCGCACGACCCAGAATCTCCACATCGTGGACTAATGAAACCAAATGACCAACACACGTTACATGCTACAAACAAAGTTCAGCGGGGGACCCAAGAATCCAACTCCGAAACGGAACAAATCATCTTCCCGATACCATCATACTTTCTCTTCCCCCCATACGAGACCGCTTTTCCAATGCGTTTCAAGCGGTCAGATCGCACAGGTGCGGCCTGAGCGCGCACCAATGGGGCTGCAAATGAATCGCGTCCAAGCCCCTATGAACCATCCTATATCTCACGTCCTGGGATCACCGCGGGAAAAAAAAAAAGTCAAAACGTCGCCCGCCACGAAACCCCACCCTGGTAACGACGCACCTGAAGACGTGGCAACGCCTCGGACACGTTGAGCGGGTGTCCCGACGGCTGCTTCCCGCTCCAAAAGACCTCTGCAGAGGCGGCAGCGCGAGGCCACACGATCGAGTCGAGGTTCTGTGGGCCGGATTGTTCGGCCCAGAGGATTTGCTCGCCTAAATTTTTCCTCGTCGTCAACGGACTCGGGCGCCTGACGATAGGGGAAAAAGAAGCACACCTCCGAGAACGAGCGAGTATTGGGACTCGGTCAAGTTGGCAAGCGGATCAAAGGTGTAGGCCTAGGGTGGGGGGGAGAAGGTCGCGTTAGCCCCGGGCCCAGGGGGGGAAGGTTGTCCATGCGACTGCCAACAAACCGCTCACCTTGGACCACGACTTGAAGGGGTTACACCAGCTGTTTCTGCACTCACGGGCGTCAGAATCTGTGTGTCACGCGCATCATATCTAGCACATGACCTACCCGGTAGGGAAGTCTCCCACCCACGCGCCAGCACCACAATCCTATATTTGAAACGTGAGAATGTGTAGAACAGAGGCATCACAGCACGCACAAGATAAAAGTAGTCGGAGGGCGCATGGACGATGCGGTATCCCTTCTCGGCGACCAACGCTGCATCCTCGGAAGAGATCCAAACCCTGGAAAAAGGCACGATCAAAAGTTTATTGGGCAGGATCGAAATGAACCCACATGATGATGGTGTCTTTCGAAAGCGTAAGGTTCCACGTCAGCACCATCTCTTCCCA